>CM016727.1:22658272-22707533 GCA_005771605.1 Scutellaria baicalensis
TATCACTTCCTTAAATATATATATATTATATATATATATCATCAATCATGATTTATTATTTATCATTTAACATTTATTTTAATAAAAAAATCATTTCCAATTTTGGTAGAGTGTTTTTGGCGGGAAAATTTTAATATTACTATTTGAGGAAATGTTTGTGTTTTTATATATACTAGTTTTGTGCCCGTGCGATGCACGAGATTAAACTTTTTTAAAATATAAGTATAAATATTTGTAATTTAAAATAATAATATATAAATTTAATAGAATAAATTTAAGTGATATATTTATATAGTTTACATAATTTATTATATATATTTGAATTTTTCAGAATAATTTTTACAATATTCCACTATTAAAAAAACTTGTGAATTTGATAAAATAATTTTATTATGGAAAATGATTTGTCATAAATTATAGAGCAACCATGACAATATAATAATGATGGAAAAAAATACAAAATATGTGTGAAACATCAAAGTCAATTTTACTATGGAAAATAATTTTCTTGAATTGTGTTCTTCACAATTCAAAGTATTCAATTAACAATAAATATATATAAATGTTGTATTTTGATGCAATCTATGTATATAACCTTTCTAGAACCTTTCTTGACAATGTTTGAAATATAAAATCAGTACTTTTGATAATGGTCTTAAAAAAACAAAAACAAAAATGAAATTTATCTTGTAGTGTATTAATTTTAAATCTATAAAATCTCTAATCCAAAATTAGAACTCTCGACCCAAATTTCTACACAAAATAATTTGAATTGGCGAAATAATATAATATTACATAGCAATAAGAATAACCAATATACAATACTAATAAATTAATACATATCTGAATTGTTCTTCTTCAAATTACAAATTAATAACAATAACTTAAATCATTAAAAAATGAACACTATGGTCATTAATTATTGATTCAAACTACAAATATCTCGGAAATCAATTCGTAACCAAATAAATATACATAAAGAAGAAGAAGAAGAAACAATCCACTAATCCAAGAAAACATAATGTTTGGAATGCAGAATTAAATTGTGAATGGAAAAGGTGTGAATGAATTCCAAGTTTATTCTGATCTCATATTTATAGTGGATGATATGCTTATTAAATATGGAATTAGTGCACTATTTATGATATGATCTTAATTGATTGATACTGTGATTACATAATTTTAGGTTGCCTTTTGAAAAATATCAACTTTTAGATCTTTTATATAAGTTAAAAAATATACATTTATTCGATTGAATACAATATTATTATATCATCTTAAAAATTAATAAACATTCCACATCCAAAATATGACATAATAAATTGATTCTCATAATTAATAGTCTTCCATATATAATGACATTTGTGATGTTTAAATAAGATTAATTCTATAAATATAAGAAAAAAATTCATATGATGATTTTTTTTCTTAATAATTATAATGATTAATCTTTTTAGTATTTAATAATTATAATGATTTATCTAATCTAATGAAATCATTTAATTTTTTTCTATATGATATGTATAATTAGCATATATTTCACCTTATGTATACAATATTTTAGCAAACTTTAATTGCACGGATATAAATTTATCACATAGAATTTATATAACATAATAATTATAATTATAATTATTGAGATCTAGACATGGAAATATTAAACAAACTTGAAGGTAATTAGATCATGTAATTATAATTAACCACTACATATAATTTCCTTATATATAAATATATTAAAACATTTCCTGATTTGACAATTATTAAATAAAATAAAAAACATTTCCTAATTTGGCAACATAATTTTGACGGGAAAATCTTGCTATTACTTTTTTTAGAAACCATTGTGTTTTTATATATATAAAGATAAAGATAAAGATTTGCTAATTAGTAATCAACTAACCGTATAACATGTGTAAGCCAATTAATTATCCGTATTTAATTAATTAATTGCATATGAGTTATATATCTAATCTAATGAAATCATTTAATTTTTTAATTTCTATATGATATGTATAATTACCATATATTTCACTTATGTATATAAATATTTTAGCAAACTTTAAATGCACAGATATAAATTTATCACATAAAATTTATATAACATAATAATTATAATTATAATTATTGAGATCTAGACATGGAAATATTAAACAAAATTTAAAGGTAATTAGATTATGTAATTATAATTAAACTACTACATATAATTTCCTTATATATAAATATATTAAATATGACTTATATTTATTAAATAAAATAAAAAAATATTTCCTGATTTGGTAATGTAGTTTTGGCGGGAAAATCTAGCTATTACTTTTTTTAGAAACCATTGTGTTTTTATATATATAAAGATAAAGATAAAGATGTACAATAGAAATCGATAAAAATATAAATTAAAAGATTTATATTGATTCTTTTTAATAAATAATATCTAATGATAATTGTATCACATTAAAATGTATCACATAGAATTGTCGACCTTATCTATATATGATAATTATCTCCACAGAATTAGTGTTTTATTTAAGCATACAATATATAATTACGTAATTACGATATATGATATGTATAATTACCATATATTTCAATTTTCATATTTATAAATATCTAATTGTATGTAGAGAATGTATAATAGAAATCAATAAAAATAAATGAAAAAATTTATATTGATTATTATTTTTTTCATAAATAATATCTAATGGTAATTGTAATTTGTATCACATAGAAATGTTGACCTTATCTATATATGGTAATTATCTCCATAGAATATAATTAGTGTTTTATTTAAGCATACAATATATAATTACATAATTACTATTTAGTAATTTAGTAAGCATAATGGAATTTATATATTGATACACCAATTTAGTAATCAATTAACCGTATAGCATGTGTAAGCTAATCAATTAACCGTATTTAATTAATTAATTGCATATGAGTTATCTAATCTAATGAAATCATTTAATTTTTTTCTATATGATATGTATAATTAGCATATATTTCACCTTATGTATATAATATTTTAGCAAACTTTAATTGCATGGATATAAATTTATCACATAGAATTTATATAACATAATAATTATAATTATACTTACTGAGATCTAGACATGGAAATATTAAACAAACTTAAAGGTAATTTATTAAACAAACTTAAAGGTAATTAGATCATGTAATTATAATTAACTACTACATATAATTTTCTTATATATAAATATATTAATATGACTTATATTTATTAAATAAAATAAAAAACATTTCCTGATTTGGCAATGTAGTTTTGGTGGGAAAATCTTGCTATTACTTTTTTTAGAAACCATTGTGTTTTTATATATATAAAGATAAAGATTTCAGTCCTTTTCTTGATTTTAACATTTTTATCATACTTATTATTCACACATATAAATTAAATTACAATTTTACTTGTTTCACAAAAATTGTCTACACTTAAAATCTTCATTTTAATATGTCATTAATGAAAAAATTGCTGGAAAAAAGGCAGCCGAATTGCTATTTCAATTAAAGGGGTCCAATTGTGTTAAGCTATGCTTCGCAAAAAAATTGATCAAGTTTGAAAACATAATGAAAGAATATAACCTAACAAATCAGAGTAAATAACAGCTCCTGCAAATTGAATACTGTAATCAACTTTTATAATCTCTAATCCGATCAGCAAACATATCAGAAATGTTTTACTTGAACTCGAAAGGATTTGTTACCCATACCGTGTTGTCTTTTTAGTATGTATTCTGCTGCATCTACAAGAAATTCATTTCCACCATCCACCTCAAGCAGTTCAAGTTTGAAGCTATATCCAATTTCATAAGGAATATTAAATAGATATGGACAACGATATAGCTGTAGGCACACAAGCTCACGAAAGAAGCAATGCTTACGAAAGGGGAGATGCCTTATAATCATCCCCCAGGACTGGAGATCTGATTCATCAATTAGAAGATACTTCAGATGGAAAAAATCTTCTTCTGTTGCTTCCCATTTTTCTCCCTGGAAAGCATAATTTCTGAGTTTAAGAACTTCAAGATTAGGCAATGAACCAAGAATTTTCATATCTTTCCAAGGAAGTCGACAACCACTCAAGCTTATCTTCTTCAGCTGAACAGGAAATCCTGGACTAAGCTTTCGCCCAAAACAAAAATCCTTATGTACCTCCAATTTCAAATTTTCAAGCTCACGAAAATTTGCAAGATTGTTGAGCTGGTAGTCTTGCTCGGATGTGTCGTCAGAATAACAGATCTCCAAGCTTTTAAGGTTGGGAATCACCTTCTGGATCGTTTCACTAATTTCAAAGTTAGATGCCAATGAGAGAGTTTGCAGGCTTTGTAGGGGAGAAGTTGCTACTTTTGGATGGGGTAAAGGATGAAACGAGAAGGCGATGAGATGCCTTAATCGTGTTAAACTCCAAATTTCCTCAGGCAAATGTACATTATGTCTATAAATAATTAATGTCTGAAGCTTCTGAAGTTTGGATATGGATGCAGGAATAGAGGAGGAGAGAATGTTGGAAGCAAGGTACCTTAGATGAATGAGCTCAAATATATGATCAGACTCCCAACCCAAGTTATCACTCTTATCCACCACATGCAATATTCGGAGCAGAGGAAATTTTTGTGCAGATGCCCTTGGCAAGTACTCTCCTTGCTTAATGCATATAATGGTACGCATTGGTGAGTTGTCGATAGCTTCTTTGAGATGTAGATCATAGGAGCCAAGAATTACTCGGCGTTGGGTTTTTAGGCATTTTGGAAGAAAAAACCTTCTAAGGGTTGTATCAGATAAGTAATCCATAACAGGCAGTAGAAACTTGTGTTGTTGGATCTTCCTCATGCAGAAGTCCCGCACCAAATTTGGAAGGCTGTAACTTTTGATTTTCCCATTTTTCTTCCTACCAATAACCTTAACAAGACTTCTTTTGACAAGATCTTCTACGTACTCTTCTGCCACCTCTTCAAAGGTTTTCGATCCATTTGGTTTTATGAAGCCCTCGGCTACCCATAGTTTGATGAGTTCCGGGACACCCAACTCATGATTCTTCGGAAAACCTCCCATATATAACAAACACTGCCTCAAATGATGAGGCAGTTCATTGAAACTCCAAAGCATTAACTTCTCCAGTTGGCTATCCTTTGTACAAATAGCGGAAATGATATCTTCAGAAATTGCCTCCCACAAATTTAGATTCATGGGGATCGAGGATAGTAGATCTGCCATGATGACAATCGAAAGGGGTAGACCTTCACAACCTCTTGCAATCTTTCTTCCAAGGGGCTCAAATTCAAGAGGACATCCTTCCTCTCCAAACACCTTATTGCAAAGTAAATACCAACTTTGATCATCATCCATCAATTTCATCTCGTGCGGATAAGGGTCGAAATGCGCAGCCACATCCAGATTTCTTGTGGTCAAAATGATTCTACTTCTCTCCCAGTCTTCAGGAAACAATTTCCGTGCATAATCCCAAACCTGTGTACTGTACACATCATCCATTACGATGAGATACCTCTGCTCATATAACAATTGGCTAACTAGCGATTCCATTTGCCTATAATTGTTACTCTGCAATCCAGATAAAATGCCAGAGAAATCAAATATCTGTCCCAGAGAAAGTAGGACGTTTCTAAGAAAATCTATTGGGTTATAATCTTGTGAAAGTGTTTCACAGTCTCTGGATCATTATAAATATATCTAGCAAGACTAGTCTTACCACTTCCTCCGCTCCCAACTATCGAAAACCGACTGAGTATATAAATATCGCTGTCCAATAGCTTTCCCTTTATCCGCTCCAAATCATTATCAAGACCAACAAGCTTATCAATTGGAGCAAAAGTTGATGATGAATTAGTACCAACTATTGAAATCTCATCTTCCATCTTCAATATATTCATCACCATCTCTATCTCTCCAACAATCGAATTCATTTCCTCTCCTACTTTTCTCATCCTCCGTTTCAACTTAAACTTTGACCATCGACCAGCACTAGACTTGATCGATCCAATAAAAAATTGGATACTATCATTTGCTTTGTTTGCTAATTCCCTCACTCGCATTTCCCAACTCATTATTTTTGCTTCAGAATCTTCGATGAGCCACCAATTCAATCTTTCTGAATCTTCTAACAGTGCTTCAATGACATCCTTCTCTATAGATATTGAAATCCTTTCATCATTTTCCAACTCTATATATTTCATCTTCTCTTCTGCTTTGCTTAATAATTCCCTGGTTGAAGAATATTCCAAGAATGGTAGCAAGGAAGTAGCGTAGTCATTGATAGGTTTCAATGATTCTTCATATTCACGAACAGAAAACAGATTCTTGATTTTGTCTATGGCTTTTGCAAGTGAAGCTACAGAATTATATGCTTCCATATTTTCTGAGAATATGGTTTAGAAGAGGCTTTGCAAATGTAGGACTTAATTGGTATGGCAAGCTAATGAATCTGGGAGAAGCTAGCTTGTTTGGCAGCAACTTTGTTGACGGAGATAATGAATATGCATTGCTGATTTTCATATTAAATATTCTTTTAGTTCTACAAGATAATATTAAGCGGCAATTAATTTTAAATAAGAGGAAATATTCATAGAATTGTGACAGCACAACCACCAGCCTGTTTTGGCCTAGTTGCACTAATTAAATAAGCATGAATGTGAGGGTTTTGCAAATTTTTTCATTCCTATAAAAAAAGACTTACGACTTTTACATTTTATTGTATTCAAATCACTTACTTGTCTCGAGGTTGTACCATTTATGGATATTAATGTCCAAATACACTATTATATGAATGATGAATACATTATACATGTCCGATATATTTTTTTTATTTTGTTTACCACCTAATTTGGTAGGTGCACCTAAATTATTTTTATTCATGGTCAACAGAAATTGAAGGGGCATTTTTTGACAGCTAACAACTCCTTTAACGATGAAATTCCTAGATGAATTTGAATACTATATTATCTAATCTAATATCTAATATATAATCTATGACAAAAACTTTTATGCACCGGTTGCATGGATTTGAGATCCGTGTAATCGGGTCGACCCGTTCATGCACCCAAAACGTGTCTCCCATGCGCCTGCACGCGCTCCCACGCGCTGAACACTTGTGTTGAAGCTCATCCAAAATTCGCTCTAATAGACCAACTTTTGTTTATAGTTAAACCAACCTTTGTTTATAGATAGACCAACCATGTGTAGGTAGGTCTAACTATATACAAAGATATGTCTAACATATATAAATGTATGTTTAACTATATGCAAAAGTATGTCTAACATATACAAAGGTATGTCTAACTATACATAAAGGTATGCTAACACAACGTAAAGGTATGTCTAACATAACGTAGTGGTATGTGCCAAAATTCAAAAATCAAGCCAAAAAAAGACAAGGCATGAAATTTGGGCAGAACTGGTATGTTTAACATAGTTTAAAGGTATGTCTAACATAAAGTAAAGGTATGTCTAACATAACCTATTAGTATGTGGTTTTTTTCAAAAATCATGTGCAAAAAAAAAAAAAAAAGGTGCGATCCCCCGACCCGGATCCGACCCGAGTGCATGCACCTAATTCACAAGAGACCTACTCATAATCTATCTTCACGTACCCGTGCTTCTAATATACCCACCGTGGCATTTATTAATGTGTTCATCGCTGACGTGGCGAATATCCAACATATCAATTAATTTGACTTTCCATATACTGTAAATACACTTGGTTATATGATTGATACACTTATAATACATGTAATCTTATAGGGTAATTAATATATAATAAATTAAATACCTTTTAAAAATTAAAAGACACCAGAAGGAGTAGAAGAAGAAACACTTATGGCTTAAGGGGTAAATTACAAGAGGGATATAGAGAGAGAGAGAAGGAGGCGAGTATCAACTCAAGCGTGAACTAAGGCGTAAGGATCTTTTACGAATACTCAAAGGATTTTACTGAGACATAAAACTTTGATGTTTAATTTTCCCCTTCCACCCTAAACATGTCTGAACGCCCACTCTGGCTTAGCGTCAACAAAACGGGGGAACATTAGGAACTTATAAACATCTCAGTCGTAAAACTCAAACCTGAGTAACCTTAACCTTTCCCTAATTCATGATTCTCCCTTCTTATAACATTTTTCTTAACACATGTTCAAGAATCCACTACGATCTAACATATTTGATTTTAGCCTTACTTCATGACCTCTCCTGGGCTAGAAATGGTATCAGAGCCATGTTTAGAAGAAACTTTGATCTAACATATAATTATTGATTCAATGAATCTGTTTGGAACAAAAAATACTGTTAAAAACAGTATGACAGAGGAATATGATGTTCCTCAAAATCTAGATCTACTTAATAAGTGGACTATTCCTAAGGTTGAACCTAGAAAGGTTTACCAGATAGGAACTTTTGAAAAAATTGGATTAAAACAATTGGTTAAAACCACTGAATCTTCTATACCTCTTGATAGGCAAGAAATGGTTTTAAATTTACTTGATAAAAAGGATATTATACCTTTTATGAAATCATACAGTTATCTTCATATAGGATTAGTGCAAATTGCCTTCAGACCTTTAACATTAAAAGGTTTACCAGAAAGCTTTATAGCAGCTTTAAGAGATGGAAGAAATATAACTTGGAATAAATCACTAATGGGAATAATTCAATCAAGTCTTGCACATGGACCAGTTTATTTTGATGTTTATCCTGGTCTATGTTTATCTCTTTCTGATCCTAATATATTAAGTGCTTTAACTTTAAATGTTAAAACTAATGGGTATGATTATATACCAGGTTATGAATTAATTTATATATGTTATAGAATTTACTATAAACCTTTATATACAATGAACCCAAGATGTAGATTATTAGATAAAATGATAAATGAAACAATATTAATTGAAACAAATTTCAATAGGTCTAATATTACCACTTGAAGAGTCATAAAATGGGAAGAAATTGATTTTCCAAAAGAATGGATTATTGAACAAGTAGTTCATAAAGAACTCTTGATAAATAATGATTTAAAAAATATTATTCAAAATGATGAGGGAAAAGTTCAAATTCAATTTACAACTGAACAAAGGAAACTCCTACCTACTTCCTCAAGATCTATGATAAATTCTATGAGTAGAACTAGATCATCTCGCTCTTTCATATCTCCTCTAGATTATTGGATTAATGAACCTCATAGTTCTACAACTTCGACTTCTCAAATTAGAGAAGGCATAGAAACTAATGAAAAAAATCCTATTGATAAAGTCTTCATAGACAGAAATAATATTGTAAGAGATTTTACTTACAAAGAAAATTCTGATAATATGTCAGATGCTCCTTTTAGTCTTTAATTATGAATATTAAAGAAATCGATTTTTCAAAAGGATCACCTGCCAGATAGGTTATTCAAAAAGAGTTTAAAAATCCAAATTGGTTACTTTTTAGAAAATGGTTTTTTGAGAATTTCTCAGATAAACTAGAACAAATTGAAACAGAGTTTTACCAAACTTGTGAAAAACAAAACATGATAATGTTTTTTGTTCCATGGTTTATAAAAACTTATGTGATAGAACATATTGCTGTTTTAGAAAGAACTTATAAGTTAATAACAGGATAGGAACAAAGATCTTTGTATCCACTAAGTATTCCTTTCCAAATGGAAAAAATAATAAAATAATGAATTTTACAGCTTTTTCAAAAATAATTGAAAACGAAACTCTACAGGTTACGATACAACATATAGGTATCCTTATGGATAAACAAAATTATACAAATTTATATTGAAATATAGTTTGAGAAGAATTACAATCTTTACATAATAAAATAGAAAATATAATTTCTGCTATTAAACAAATAAAACCAAATGTTCATATTGAACAAAAGACAGAAACTGATATAATTATAGTAGCAGCTTCTTCTATTCAGCCACCACCTGAAATAAAAGATTTTAAATTAAAATCCTCCAATATTGAAGATCTTATTTCAGATCTTGTAGAAAAATTAAGGGTCATAATATTTCTACCTTAAAAGATGAATTATCTGATCAAGAAATTCATGAAAAGGAATTAATTAATAAAATGAAGTGGGCTGATAGGCCGACACAACAAAAATACTATTATAGTAGACCTACTCCTATAGATGTTCTCCATGAAGAACAAGATTTCTTTTTAGAAAAAAGCTATAATGGCAAAAGTATTTATGAATGGAATCTTGATGGATGTGTTGATAAGCATATTTACAATTTAACACATAGAATGCTAATGTATAGCACTGTTTGTACAACAGTAGGAAATACTGATAGTAATATTGCTAAAATGATAATAGCAGGTTTTACTGGACAACTTAAAGGTTGGTGGGATAATTATTAATCTCAAACACAGAAAAATAGAATTCTTCATTCCTTAAAAATTGAAAATAATATTCAAACAGAAAATGTTGTTTATACTTTAATAATGACTATTATTGAACATTTCACTGGAAAATTCACAGATAATAGTGAAAATATAAGAACTCTTCTTAGCAATCTAAGATGTAAGATACTAACAGATTTTCGTTGGTATAAAGAAACTTTCTTATCTAGAGTTTCTGAATTATATGATTGTAATGCTACGCTGGAAAGCCAAATTCATAGATGGGCTTCATAATCTTTTTGTTGAAAGAATTAAAAAAAATTATTAGAAAAGATAATCTTAGTATTCCTTATGAGGAATATACATATGGAAATTTAATCAGAAGTTTTGTCCAAGAAGGATTGACCATCTGTAATGAATTAAAACTTAATAAACAAATCAAGAAACAAAGCCAAGTTGAAAGAAAACAATTAGGATATTTTGTGATCAATTTGGTATGGATATTCCTAATAAAGCAAAAGACAAAATTGAAAAACCTTATAAAAGAAAATCTTTTAGGGAAAAAATGGAAAGACCCTATGAAAGAAAACTCCAATATAAAAAACAAAAAGAAACCTTTCATAAAGGAAATAAAAATAAAAGAAAAGTAATATGTCATAAATGTGATAAATCAGGTCATTATGCTAATGAATGTTGGACCAAAAAGAAGATTAATGAATTAACATTAATGATGATATTAAACAAGCTTTGTTAACAATAATGATTAATTCTGAATCAAAACATTTTGATAATGAAAAAACTTCATCAGAGAAAAATACGGATAATGAAAATTCCTCTTTAGATTCTTCAAATAATGAAGAATGTAAATGCGATAGTTGCTTATCAGCAAGGATGAAAATATCGCGAAATATCGCGGATATATCGCGGATACGGATATTGCGATACAGATATTGGGTGTTAATGTTTTTTTTCCTGGGTATCGCGGATATTTCACAAAATATCGCAAAATATCGATATCGATATCGATATCGGTTCAGTGTAGTATAAAATTGGATGGAAATTGGGAAATATCGCGGATATATCGCAAAATATCGCATATATATCAAAATGAGTGATTTTGATTCACAAAATTGAACTATGTGATTTTTTTTCCTTACTTTGTATTATGTATTGTGTTTGATATTGAAAGTAATATATTCTCCTCACATCAATCTTTCATTCACGGATATAGCCATATTTTATGGCTTTTTTAAATTTCCATTCCTTTAACCAATTATTACTTCATGTATTTCTTTTTTTTTTCTAATTTTTTTGCATGATATATTTCTGTCTCTCTCTCTCTCTCTATATATATATATGTTGAAGGCAAGTGAACATTTTCTATCATACAATTTAAGGTTCAAGGTATGATATTCTCTCATATCAATAACTCTCTCCCAACATTTTTGATTAAATTAATTTCAATTATTTACTTTATAGATTATGACTATTTTAATGTATCTAATTTATTTATTTTTTTGGATATAGGGCATTGACATTGGAGAGGAAATACTCGCACCACTATATATATCACTCAATTGTCATTTTGAAGAACTACGAATTGGTATGTAAATTTAATCTTTTTTTTTCATTTTAGTTGATAAAACTAGCATTTTATTGGTATATTGTAAATTGCTATGTTTAATTGTGCTAATTATGTATATGTTAGGTGAAGCATTTAGTTAACTTATAGAACTTTATTATAAAATCATAATTTTACAATTAATTATTTTATAGTGAAGCTAGCACATAAAATGTAATGTTGTAATTGTGTATTTACAATTAATTGTTATAATTAGTTTTAGTAAAATTTTAATAGTGCTAATTATGTATATGTTGGTATATTGTAAATTGCAATGTTTAATTGTTGGTATATTGTAAATTGATGTGTTTAATTGTGCTAATTATGTATATGTTAGGTGAAGTATTTAGTTAACTTATAGAACTTTATTATAAAATCATAATTTTACAATTAATTATTTTATAGTGAAGCTAGCACGTAAAATGTAATGCTGTAATTGTGTATTTACAATTAATTGTTATAATTAGTTTTAGTAAATTTTTAATAGTGCTAATTATGTATATGTTGGTATCAGTACTGCTTGGATCAAGATGACATTCCATCTACTATGTTTGAACCTCATAGGTCATCCTTTTGGTACTAGTGTATTGTATGATGTAATTTTAGTAATTTTGTCTTGTATTTGTAATATATTATCATTTTTCATTCGAAAAACAGTATTTATAATGCTTATTATCTATATGTTAGTTTTAAATATATTATTTTAATGTGATTTTGAGTGGAATATATGTGTAATGAAGTGTAAAAATAATCCCTAAAATTTCATATTAAATTTCTAAAATTTTAATAAGATTTCCGTTGTTTTTTCAAAATTTTTGCGATATCGATATCGACATCGATATATCCGTAAAATCAAAGTTGCGATACGACATGCGATATCGATATTTTCATCCTTGCTTATCAGTAAATGGAAATCACTAATCGGCCAAAGTTCGCCCGGACGAAAATTCTCCAAAAACCCAAAGAGGTACCCCTAGGGGTTTTTCTGAAATTTAAAAGTCTTATTTTTGGAGCCTTACAGGCCAGTTCAGGCTGGTTTTTTCTTATAAATATTGTCTAGACATTGTATTAAGTCGATCCATTGAGGAGGGTGATGGAAATTCCACCGTTGAAACTCCCTTAAAAACCTTCCCTAGAGGGTTTTTTGGTGATCCACACGCAGCTTTCGTAAAACGGATGTAACATCCACACCAGACGTCCGAATTACATCATTTCTGATGCGTTGCAAAACCAACTCAACGAGCTACAAGAAACATGGAGGGTCAATTGTTCAAATCAGAGCCAAATTGGTCGAAAAGTGGCTTTAACTTGTTATTGGGGGGTTTCGGAGTGTTTTTGGGGCTCTTTGGTAACTGATTTCGGGGCCTTAAGGACAACGTTAGGCCTGATTTCTACCACAATTATTAATAATTACTGATAATTGCGATAATGAAGAATGTAAATGGAAATTTATGAATAAATCATATCACTAATACTGATGAAAAGGGAGATGAATTTTACAAATTATTATCTCAATTTCAAGATATGAAAATTAATGTTTTAGATAATAATTCTTTTATTGAATTACTCAAAAATATTAAGGATTCTGATTTAAGATCCAAAATTATAGATCAAATGGAAGATATACCTTCAACAAGTTATAAAAATAAAGAATTAGTTATACCTAATAGAACTTATTCTATGCAGGAGGTTAATAAACACTTAAAACAAAAATATGGAAATCAAAATTCTGTCACAATTAATGACTTACTCAAAGAGATAGATAATCTCAAGAAGGAAGTAAAAATTTTACATAATAGTAATATTAATTTACATAATAGAATATCTATTATTGAGAATAATATAGAACAATCTGATAACAATTGTGAGTCATTCTTATATTTAATAAACAAAGATAAAATCCCAGAAGAATTTATAAAAGTAATGAATATAATTACTTCACAAAAATGGTATGTAAAGATAACTCTTTTAATTGAAAAAAGTTATAAAAAATATTTTATTGCCATGATTGATAGTGGTGCTGATCTTAATGTTATACAGGAAGGTTTGATACCTTCAAGATATTTTCATAAAACTTCTCATTCTCTTTCTCATGCTGGAGAAGGATCACTGGATATTAATTATAAACTTTCAGATGCTTTAATATGTAAAAATGGAAATTGCATTTCTACTAGCTTTCTTTTAGCTAAAGATATGTCAAGTCAATTGATTATTTGATTACCTTTTATTTATAAAATATATCCCCTAATAAGAGTGGATGAAAAAGGATTAACTGGAACTTTTATTAATAAACCCATAATTTTTGAATTTATTAATAAACAAGTTAAAAAAGTTCTTAATGAAATAAAAGAACAAATAGATATATAGAAAATTATTTCATATAAATTATTTAAAAGAAGAAATTAATTTCCTTACTATTAGAGATAAATTAAAAAAATCCTAAATTACAGGAGAAAATCAAGCTTATTCATAATAAGTTTTCTCTTGAGATTTGCAATGACCATCCAAATGTTTTTTGAGATAGAAAAAAGTATATTATTTCCCTTCCTTATGAGGAAGATTTTAATGAAAAAGATATACCTACAAAGTCTAGACCATGTCAAATGAATTCAGAATATCTAGAACTTTGTAAACAGGAGATCAAAACTCTTCTTGAAAAATGTTTAATAACACATTCACAGTCATCTTGGTCTTGCACGGCTTTCTATATGTTAATAAACATTCTGAACAAGAAAGGGTTGTTCCCAGACTTGTTATTAATTATAAACCTTTAAATAAGGTTTTAAAATGGATAAGGCATCCTATACCAAATAAAAAAGATCTAATTGATAGACTTTTTGGAGCCTTAATATTTTCAAAATTTGATTTAAAATCAGGATATTGGCAAATTGAAATAAAAAAATCTGATAGATATAAAACTGCTTTTAATGTTCCTATCGAACATTATGAATGGACTGTTTTACCTTTCGAATTGAAAAATGCCCCATCTGAATTTCAACAGATCATGAATAATATTTTCATTCCTTTTAGCAATTTTATAATTGTTTACATTGATGATATATTAATTTTCTCTAAAGATATTGAAACACATTTCAAACATCTTGAGATTTTTAAGAAACTGATTATTCAAAACGGTCTTGTCATATCAAACCAAAAATGAGTCTTTTTCAGACAAATGTCAGATTTCTTGGTCATAATATTGATAATGGAAAAATTATTCCAATTCAAAGAAGTATGGAATTTGGGAATAAATTCTCAGATATTATTACAGACAAAACCCAATTACAAAGGTTTTTAGGCAGCTTAAATTACATTGCTCCCTTTATTGAAAATATTTCAAAAATAACAGCTATTTTATATGATAGGCTTAAAAAGAATCCATCCTCATGGACAGAAAACCACACCAATACAGTTAAAATCATTAAAGAAAAGGTAAAAAATATTCCTTGTTTATCCTAAGCAAACCCTAAATGGGATAAAATTGTTAAAACAGATGCTTCAGATATTGGATTTGGAGGAATTTTAAAGCAAATAAATCCTTTAACCAAACAAGAGATTCTTGTTAGATTCTATTCAGGAAAATGGAATCCTTCTCAGAAAAATTATGCTACTGTTGCGAAAGAAATTCTTTCCATTGTTAAAAGTATACGAAATTCCAAGATGATTTATATAATAAAAAATTTGTTGTTAAGACCGATTGCCAAGCAGCTAAAGGAATTTTCAAAAAGGATTTTAAACATGATATATCTAAGCAAATGTTTGCTAGATGGCAAACTTATTTAGCTCCTTTTGAATTTGAAATTTTATATAAAAAGGGAGAAGATAATCATCTTTCTGATTTTTTAACCAGAGAATTTCTTAAATGATTACAGGTATGTCTGTACGAGGCCCAGGAGGCCATGATGGGTTTTCCTCTTATAGAGGAAGAGGTAACAAAGGAAGAAGATTTCCTTCAAGGAGAGGAAGACATCCTATTGTATCACATGGTACAAAACACTTGATTAACCAGAATATTTCTGGAATCTCACAGGGTAATATTCATGATAAAACACATCCTTTATTTAAGGATTTCCAGAAATTCCTGGAACAAAGAAAAGAGGATGATATCCCTGAAACTTCTGAATCACAAGCATCATATGCTAAAACAGCCAGTGAAGAAAGAAGTGAATCTATCATGTTTATTAAGCATGAATATAAAGAGATCATTCCTCTTATAGAAGAAAAAGATATTCAATGGGTTGATAACCCTTGGAATGTTTTAGAAAAATATCTTCAAACACTTTTTATACAAACGGTTCATATAAACCAAGAGGATTCTATGTAAACCTCCTTTTTACGACAAAGAGTGTAGACATTGAACACACTAATCCTGGAAATAGCCAGAACGATTTTGCTTATTCAAAATTCATAATCAAAAGGATAATATCCATTGAAGAATGGGGAATTTCTCTATTAGTTAAAAAAGAGGTGATTAATCCTATTTCAAAAGTCAATTTTAAATTTAATTATTGGGATTATGTTGAAAGCTTTGATAAAACTTAATTTTTTGAAAACAAAAAGAAAAAGCATACTTGGCTTATAAAAATTTGTGGAAATTGTTTCCATAAAATTGTACCAAATTGGTTCTTTTCTTGATGGAACAAATATGGTCCTTCTGTAGATATTCTACCAGAAAATATTAAAAGTCTAATGGAAAACTGGACTATTTCAGCACCAATTGTTCAAAAGGCCTCAATTACGGGCCAAACCTTTTGTTGGTTTTTTATGGAATCAAGTATTCCATGGATATGGAAATGGGTTCCAGAATTTGGTTATACTGATAAAGGAATTCCTTGCCTATGGAGAATTAGTTTCTCAAAATTTTGGGATAAATTATCAAGAATTGATCCAGATACTGGGGAAATTGGCCTACAAGAAACCATTAAACATTTGGAAGAAGTCATCAAGCTTAATAAGCTTAAAAATGTATATATGATATATTAATAAAATTGAATTAAAATATTTAAATACACAAAATTTTGATGGATTTTTATGTTAGAGGTTAGAGTTTCTAGATTTCGATTATGACTATATCGACACTTTACTTTTGGAGTTAAATAGAGTACTACACGCATTAAGTTAATTCACATGGTGAAAGTATATAGAAAATTTTAAGATGTATAAATATTGAAAGGTACATGTATTCTTAATTGTTGTTTATGAACTGAACTAACCCTTTCTTTTTATTATATTGTTGATATATATTTTGCACAATATTGTTCTTATAGGGAAAATATTGTTGAAATGCTTATAAGAACATATTAAACATAACATTAAATTTTTCACATCATTTTATAAGAACATTTTAAATATATCATCCAATTTTCCACGTTATTCAATTGTTTTACTCTTCTGCATAATTCATGTACTGTATGAATTCACCATCTCAAACTTATTTCTATGATTATTAGTTTTATGTCATGTTAATATTTACTGTCAATTATTCTATTATTCTATAAACCATATTTTATGATTATTTAAATTTTCTTTTAATTTATATATATCTTGTTCATAAAGAAGAGACACATTTCTCTTAAATTATTTTTAGAATTAGTAATAGTTTTTTGCATTGTTTATTTGCTTTTAGATGAATTTGTTCAAAAAAACATTATATTTATTCAAAAACTTGGTTTATATTTAAAAATTTGGGTTTTAAATTAACTTTACATTTTAAAACAATATTTTTTTAGATTTTCGAAACCATTATTAAAAAAATTTAAAAGAGTTTATCGCTTTTAATTTTTTTAATTATATCTATATATTTGAAACAATTTTAAATAATTACCAAATATTTATTTGTATTATAAATATCTATTCAGTTTATTGATCTTTATATTTTACACAATTAATATTGCATATATATTTGAATTTATTTATAAATTCTAATTTTTCATTTTTGTTAGACTTAATCTCACAACCTAGCTTATTAAATTATTATTAGTTTTACTTTCACATTTAATTATTATTGTTGATATTATTATAATACCTTTTAAACTTGTTAAAACTTTACAACCCTTCGTAAACTGAAATTTAGAGTTCAAACCTATTTTCAACATTTATATATTCAAATATTGAATTGATTTATATATATTAGTACGATGAATAGATTTTATTTCAGGATTAATTGAAATTGATATTACAATAAACTTTAAAACATGAAGAAGGACTGATATATGTATAAATTTAAGTTATTATAATCAATATTTCTATATTCATTAGGATATAAATTAGTTTTTAAGTTATTAAATAAATTTATTTATGGAGATTACATAAAGGATATTGGATATAAAGATAAATAATTTTTTTGGAAGATTAATGAAAATGTAATTCATGATTATATAAAATAGTTATTGTTGGTCCCAAGTGGTAGAAGGTTTAGAGATGATTGAATAAACCTTATCAAATTTTCAAACTTTTCTCCAAAATATGTTAAGTTCAACTCACTGCCCAGTTAGCTACCAAACTTATTAGTCAGATAATACTGCAGTGACCTCTCTTCGAAAGGTAACTGAACAGCTTGAACTTGTAGAGTTTTATGCAATATAAATTCTTTTTATAAAAACCTTTGAAAACATAAGTATGAAAAATTATTTTCAATGCACATGGGATACGATGCTTTACAAAAAGATATCCAACAGGATAGATAAACATCCAGATAGAAATGCACGCGATTACAGAGGCCGAATGTGGAGTAACCCTTTTATGTCCTCTCTACCCCTATCCAAATGGGGGACTTTGTTAGAACAGTTGATTTTCACAACCCTAACTATTACAACTCGAACTTCACAAAGAGTAGCAAGCCTCCCACACAGGTTACTTCTTTACTCGACCAAATAACCCACACATGATCCTTACTATTTCTTGAAAATAGTGAAAGGTTAGCAGGAAATTGTTCCTAGCACTAAGCACTTCCTAAACAGTCTAAGCAAAAAGATAGTTCTTCTTGGTTTTTCAACTTGGAGCAGCAAGTTTGATCTTTAAGTGCAAGTAGGTCTGTGGTTGTTTGCTGCTAGATTGAGTGACTGAAACTTTAATTTGAACGTTAAAAGCTTGGAATTTTGAATCGCGTAGTATGCTTCGAGTTTCAATTGCTTGTTTCAGTCTTCACTCATATGTGTTTATAGGCTTGAAAATCTGTCTGTTGAAGGAGACAAATCTTTAGCATTTAATGTCTTAATCTTCATAAAACAAGCTAACAACTTCTTTACAATCCTGCTAACCTACCCACCTTAGACACATGTTAGTGTGTCCACCACTGACATGGCGAAGATGTAGCATATCAATTAATTTGACTTTCTATATTATTAGAGGATGATATCTTTACACGTCAGCGGTCAGCATATTAAAAGTTGCCCTCCGTGGGCATTTTAGTATTTTTCCTTCACCAGTCCTGCTAACCTACCCACCGTGGGCACATGTTAGTGTGTCCACCGCTGACGTGGCAAAGATCTAGCATATCAATTAATTTGACTTTTTATATAATTAGAGAATGATATCTTTACATGTTAGCGATCGGCATATTAAAAGTTGTCCTCCGTGGGCATTTTAGCATTTTTCCTTCACTCACATATATATATATATATTATATCTAATCTATCTAATCTATTTAATTAATCTAATCTTCTAATCTAATACTATATAAAAACCGACTTATTTTGACCAATTTTTATAACGCTCCCTATAATAACAGTGTGAATATTAAATTTTAAGGATAGTTAAGAAATTTTCTAATTAGCTATTTTTATTCTACTTTAAAATGAAGAGTCTTACTATATCAAAACTATTTCTTAATTTGTTTTTTTACATGTTTTGATTTTTATTCTTCTACTGCTATTGTATACTTTGCATTTTTCCTAAAATTAATTTCATATTAATATATGTTTAAAGAGTTTTCCAATAATATATTATAACCATATATAATAAAAAAGTCGTACGATTTTTTTTTAATTTTTCCATTAAAATATAGTATTGTTAGTTTCATATTAGCATACATTTTGTTGGTCTCAAGTGACAGTAGGCTTAGATGTGAATAAGCCTACTTAAATTTTTCAAACTTTTCTCCAAAGAATGTTTAAGTCCCAGACAACTGGTAGCTACTGAGCATACTGATTCAGAGAGGTTACTGCTTGAGCAGAGTTTAAAGAAAAACAGAGTTTGAATGCACAATAGAAAATACTTTTGAACATAATGAGTTTTCTGAAAAGCTTTTAAGTAGGATGCAATGACAGATAATATCAAAGTTAAACGCAGGATATGCAATAAAAGAATAAGCAGTAAGCTAAGCAATAAAATAGGCACAACAACTTATAGAGGTTTGTTAAGTGTATGTTTGATTTACAAACGGGTGAAGTAATCCCTCTACATCCTCTCTACTCCTTCTCAAGAAGGAACTTTGTTAAGTGTATGTTTGATTTACAAAGACTCTACTTCTACAAACAAACTTAACAAGAACTGTCAGCTTTCTTCCCACACAGAGTAGCTACACAGTGACCAAAAACCTACTTGCCCACACAGAGCACTTATTCTTCTAATAAGAACGAATACACTTGATAAGAAACAATCTTCGATCAAGTGACTCCTACATTCTAAGAGATAGAATAAATTCTTCAACGAAGGGAAGCAACAAGCTTGAGAAGTATGCTTTTGAAACAGAGTATGCTTGTTGCAGATAGAGTGGACTTGAAACTAAGGAAAAATGATAGATTTGTATGAGAGCTTTGATTACTTGAATGCGCGAGTTTCAGGTAGTCTGTAAGTCCAAGTCTTCTTCTATTTATAGGCGTGAGGATTCTACCTGTTGAAGAGATCTTCATCCTCTGCAGCGTGCTTGAGGTGACATGGCTTCTTTTGATTGGCTCGTACCCGATTCTATTGCGGTTGTACACCTCTGCAGCTGTGACCGCCAATTCAGTCTGAGCATTGTTCTCTCGTCCTTTTTATTCCTCCAGGTGCACTCTTTGATTGGATCGTACATGATTGTGCCTAACTGCAACATAGAGAGCTCACTCCAAGGTAATTGCTTCATGGAGAGGTTGCTGCTGCTTCTTGTCGTATTTGGCTAGCCTCCTGTTTGGTAGAGTCCTTCAAAGAGGTTGCTGAATCTTCTATACTTAGCCGATTTTGTGACTTTGCTTTGAGTAGCATCCTATGGCAGCATCCTCCAAGGTTTCTTCCAGTATCTTGCTGCAGTGACCTATACTTAGTCAATTTTTAATCTTTTCAGGCAGCAAGATCTTCATCCTTCTTCAAGCTTTAATGTTCATCTTCAAGCCTCATGATCCTAGTCTAAACTTTTACAATTGAAAATAATTACATAGGATCCTGGCCCTATCTATTACATGTTTTGTCCTTATCAAAATCTATACATAGTTCCTTACAATTTCCCCATATTTGATGATGACAAAACTCTTTTAAGAGAATCAAAGACTTGGAAATTTTATTAAGAAAGATAAGCAGTAACCATAAGACAAAATCAGAAGAATAAGTTCACGAGCAGTGAGCTTTCAGAAATGAATTTAATTTTTATTGAGATAATAAAGGAACATAAAAACAGATACATGGATAGAGAGCAAAAAGGATAAACAGATAGAGAGATAAGAGAGATAGGCAGCTAGCTTCAGATCTTCAACCAAGATGCTTGCTTTTTCTTTTCATTCCTGGAACCTTTCCACCAATCCAAGATGGATTCTTGATAGGTAGGCTCCAGCATCCTTTTCATATATGGGCTTTTATCGTACCTGAGCCAGAAGTCTTCACAAAATGGAATGACTTCCCCCTTTTCCATTTGGCTTCGAAGCCTTACTTGAATGGGGAGTCCTCCCTTGATGGCGAGTTCTTTATACCTTTGAACTCCTTCCCTATGGGGTTTTCCTCGAATTAAGACAGACTCCTTACACAACTTAATGTAGTAATTCAGGTACTCTGCCCTCTTGTGGTTTTCGATCTGCAGGTAGGTTGGGTTGGAGGTAGTAGGCAGATCAAATTTAGGGAATTACCACTCCTGAAATCTTGAGCTTCTGACATCGGGGTTCCCTTCTAGGAATAGAATAAGGGAGCCCAGCATCTCCGACTCGTTTTCAGACAGGGAGGTGATATCAGGTTACTTTTGGGCTGGATAAAGTCTTGAGAGGCTTTCCTTGGTTGACTTCTCAATGGCTTCATCCATCCATCTGTACATTTCTTCAGCCTTTCTTCTCTTCTCTTCCCTTTCTTCATGGCCTCTTCATAGTCTCGGGTGAATGGTTCTTGAGACAGCTTCAGATTTTCTCTTTGTACCGTTGTCTAAGTAACCTCGGGATCCTCCACCTCTGCTTTATCCATCTCCTCCAGAATCTCTTATTGGCACAACAAGCTGTTTGCACGTTGAAGGATCATGTGCTCTCTGCTCGATCCTCTTCACCTCTTCACCCTTTTGGTCATCATAGCCAGAGCTGACTCCGAATTTGAGCATGGATGCATACTGGTAAGGTGGTCAGTATGCTCCTTCAGAGTCTGACCCTGCTCGAATTGTGCATTGTCGATGTTCTTTTGGGTAGTGGTGATGGATTTTTACTCCGTCTCCAGAGTCACTAACTTCTTCTCCTGCGCATTGAGCTTGTCCAACAGATTCTTCATTACTTCGGCTGATGAATCTCCTGTTACTGGAAGTTGAGAGTTGATGGTCATCTGTAGCTTAGCCAATGTGGCATTGAAGGCATCCATGAAGAGCTCAGCCTTCTTGCGATCCTTTTTTGCCTCTAGGTGCGTTCTTCTGCTAGCCTTGGACAGTAACCTCCCAACTTGTTCAACAGCCTTGAACACTTCAGAGATGGACTTCTCAGAATTCTGCAAGGAAGAAGAAGAAGTTAGTTGGTTGGATTTTTCAGCTCCGATATAACCCTGTTCAATGGGTGTACCATTATCGCTGCTGGAAGAGCTGCTGGTCTCCTTCTCTTTCTCAGCTTCCTTTTCCTCAGCCTCCTCTTCCACCTCATCTTCCTGAGGAGGCACATCCTCCTTCTAGGACAGATACTTCTTGTATTCCTCCTCTGAAGGGCCCTGTTTATCTTCAGGCGCCTTCTCAGCCTCATCCACCTTCTCTTTTTTAGAAGTCTTTGTGGGAGCAGACTCTTCAACAGTAAGCTTTGTGGGAGCAACTTCCTCTGTCAGTACCTTCTCAGTAGTAGGCTCTGTGGAAGCAGCCTGTTCTGCTATGGCCTCCTCTGCAACCTTCTCACCAAGGGTCGTAGGATCCTCAAAAGTTACTCCTTCTGTTTCCAAAGGAGTAGCTTCCTCTATCTATTTATCTTCCTCCATAGGTTCCTCTTCACATGAGTTTGGTGGCACGGAGGGTCCTTCTACTGTTGCAGCGTCTGGTGTCTGAGCAACCTGAAAAGTCTTCTCAAGCTCCACAGCAATGGCTAGGACTTCAAACTTTTCTACTTCCGGAGTAGTTGGGGGCTCCTTCATCGGCGAGTCAGCCTTTTCTTGGGTGACAGGAGCGTCCTCTAGGGCAGGAACCTCTCCCGCGATATCTAATCCTGTCACCTCTTCATCAGGCAGGACCAAGATATCCACCAGTTGACGGTATGTACCACTCGACTCCTCCTGTGGTGGTGGTGAAGGCATCCTCTGGTTGAGTGGTTGAACCATTAGAGATGGCTCAGACGATCCTGTTGCACAGGAGGATCATTCACCTGACTGCATTGGCTGGGGCCTGTGCCTCATACTGGTCTCAACCATACTGGCATCCAGAGCCTGGTTCAGCATCCTCTCCTCCGTCTCTTCAGCCCCAAATGCTTCAGCCTGCTTTTCTGTGAAGCACACGTCATCGCCTACTTTCACCTGAGCAGCAACGGCCTCCAGGATGCATCATTCTTGTAGAACTCAGGTTGCTTGATAGGCTTCTTCCTCTTGAGCGTCCTTGGGGAAGGTGGGGGCAGAGCAAGGAACTCAGCCTGCTTCTTCTTCTCCGCCCTAGCAGCAAGCTCTGCCTCTGCCTCTACGGTGTTTTGATATACCCTCCACTTCCTCTTCTCTACTGCCTTCAAGAAGCTCTTCTCCAGAACACCCTCGTCCCGGATGTTCTCTGCTTCAGCCTAGTTGATGGCCCACTATTCCTCCTCTTCCCAGTCTTACCACTGGATTAGGTTTTGACGAGGAAGGTGCCTGTATTCCCACCAGGTTGTGAAGCGTTCCATCTGCTTCTTGAAATCCACCTTCATCTTCACGTAATCCACAACTATTTCTATCTCTTCATCCTTCTCTAGCTCCTCCTCCGACAGGCCTAACCACTCCTTCAACTGAGCAGTGACCTCCTATACAGCCTCCTTTGCCTGTACAGTTGTGAGTATCTCCGATTCAACATCCTTCTTCGTGCTCGGGGGAGCAGGAAGAGGGAGCACCACCGTTGGAGAACGTGGTGTTGGGGATGCCTCATCATCGAAAATCCAGAGTTTCCTCTGGACCGCCCGCTTTACCCTGGGCCTCACGCTCCTTGGCCTCTTCTAGAGCTGTGGAGGTAATACGGTAGCCATCGAGTCTTCTCCCTCCGATGAGCTCCTCTACTCCGGTTCTTTTTGAACTTCAGTAACCTTCCTGCTTACTAGAGAAAGCTTACTTCCCTTCGTGGAAAAGATCCTGTCGTAACCTATAAACTTGCCCTTTTGAATGGGCGTGCCCTGTGACAGGCTTTGTTGGTCCCAAAAAGGCTGGTAGTAGGCTCAGAGGGGGGGAGGGTGAATAAGTCTACTATATTTTTCAAACTTTTTCTTCTTCTCAACTTAGTTCTTAGATCAGTAACCTTTTTGGGAGGTTACTGATCAGAGTGGTTACGGAAGCTTATTGCAGAACCAAGTAGAAGGTGTGCAACTTATCATGGAATATGCAGGTAAAGCAGTAAGCACATAAAGACACATGTATATACAGAGGTTCGAAGGTGAAGTAATCCTTCTACGTCCTCTCTGCCTCCTCTCAGGAGAGAACCTTTGTTAAGCTAGTTGATTTACATAGACCTATCTATTACAACCCTCACTTAACAAATAAGTAGCAAGCCTTCACACAGATGCTTGCCTACTTTCCCAATGACCCACACAGGATCCTATTCTACCCACCCAGGGTCTTCACTCTCTCTCCTAGAAAGTGGAAAACTCAGCAGGACTCTGTTCCTCACACTGAGTACTCCAAGACAGCCTTTTAGAAAGGTTTGTCTTCTCCCTCTTCAACTGGATGCAGCAAGCTTGGCCTTCGTTTGCAGGTTTTCCTGTTGTAGCTTGCTGTCGGACTGATAGACTGAGTGTGCGTCTTTGGGGTGTAGAGTGTTTGAGCTTCTCTTCTTTTCTTTTGCTCTTCTGAACACTCTTCTCTCCTTTTTTCTTCCCCCTCTTTCTGCGTTTTCTTCTTATGAGCCTTCTCTCTGTTGAGCTCTTCTCTCGTCTTTTTACGCTTCTCTCTTCGAGCTTGTATATTCTGTGGTGCTCGCTCTCTTCGCACTTGTCTCTCTCATATTTTTAGTCTTCAGTCCTCCTCTTTATAGGTTATGAAATCTGCCTGTTGAAGGTAGGCAGATTTTCATCATTGATGTGCCGCACTCCTAACACACACCAGTTTTTCACTTTCCACGTGTCTTCTTCTGGTTGGCTCCTCTTTTCTTCTCTCTACCGGTAACTTCTTGTGTCTACCGATAACTTTTGACTTTCTTCCCATGCCAGCTTTGTAGCTTCCTCCGCGTGCTTCACTCTGGAGCTTCCTTCTCTGGCTTGCTCCTTCAGGTGGCTTGAGGCTTCTGTAGCATGCTGCCTTGCAGTATGCTTTCGACATGGTCTCCAGGTAGCTTCCTGTCTCGCTATATTCTGCCTTGGCGAGGTCCATTCCAGTAGCTTCCTGTAGTCATTAGTATCCTAGTTAGTTCACCAGATTCTTTTCCACCATTCTCTTTAGTATCATTCCTTTCACACTTTCTCTGATCATTCTTTCTTCTGCAGTAACTTTGTTGTAGTAACCTATCCTAAGATTGGTTATGCTTGATAGAGATACTTAAGGTTTTGTCTCATAAAAACATTCTTCAAATGTATCCAACAGGCTTAATCCCAAATACCCTAATATGGTATTCAGAATCAGTCCATATGTTGGCTTGCCAACCTTCTTGTCCACCTCCTCCTTCAGCCGAGTGAAGATATACTCTGCCCAGTTTATTTCTTCTCTCTCCATCAACGTTATCATCATCATGTACTTGAAATTGGTACATTTTTCGAAAGAACCAGAGCGGTTCTCGATGATGTGGCAACAAATATCATGGAGCATCTGAAACTCCATCTGGAAGAGCTTCTTGTTGCAGCTCTTGTTCATCGGCACCAAATCATTTTTGTCGGTGAACTTGATCCAGTACTCCTCCAGTTTATCTTCAGTGTAGGTACCCAGCTCGCTAGCGTTCATCCCTTCAGTCGGGAGCTGGAAGATTTTCCCCAGAGTGCTAGTGTTGATTTCGAAAGTTTTGCCTCCAATACTGTAAAGGATTCCAGTTTTGTCAGCAGAAACCTCTGCATTGGTGTAGAACTCATCAGCGCGTCATAATAGGGCTCCTTGTAGTAGGTGAAGAGCCCCAAAATCTTCGACCTGAATAGGTTCTCCAGGATGGTCTCCATGAGGTAGATCACTCTCCCTTCATCCTTAACTGCCTTCATCAGAATCTTCTTGTTGATGAGACGACCATCGATGATCTGAGAGTTCTTTGGTGCCATTTTAGTGAGTTGGAGAGTTTTTGAGAGAACTGCAAAAAGATTGAGAGTAGAGTGCTTAGGTTACTGTTTTGCAGAAAGCTTGAGAGTAAATAGAAAGTGAGCGTGAAGTTTTTGAAAGTGAAGAAGGGTCCTATTTATAGATAAGCTCCCTGTGTATTTTGATCAACGGTCTGGATTAATTATAAAGGTGAACAGTTTCGTATCATGTGGCTGAGGTTCCTGTTATTAATGTACAATTGTACTTTATGAGATTAGAATTTCTACAGGGACCTATTGCAAATAACGCCGCCTTTGTTGGGTAACTGGTCCAAAATTGATGCGCCTATGTCTCGGGATTGAAAATTACTCAGAACGTGTCATTTTTAAGGTTCTTGTGTGACGATTATGTTTCCAGTTAACTGTGATGACGTTTTCTTCTGTGAGCTTATCTAGTGACCTTCTTCAGGGACCTCCTTCAGTGACCTTTTGTTTCTAATTTTCAAAGCTTCCTCGCTTAATACTTAATAAGCTTCCTGGTTTTCCTCTAAGCTGTAGAATACTTAAACAAAATTCATTAAAACAGAATTAACTTAATTTAATAATTCTCAATTCATTTCTTAGGAAGGAAAATCGGGATTCACAGAGTGGTTTAGTGAAGATATCAGCGAGTTGTTGATTAGTGTGAATCTTTTCTAGTAGGATATCCTTATTTTCCATATGATCTCTTATGAAGTGATGTCTTATATCAACGTGTTTAGTTCTCGAGTGGAAAACTGGGTTGTGTGTGATTGCAATTGCACTAGTATTACGACACATAATTGGAGTTTCCTTTCAATTATATCATAATCTCAAAGTTGTTATTGAATCCACAGAATCTGAGCACAATAGCTTCCTGCAGAGGCTGCTATGAAGTTTTGCTTCCTGCAGAACCATGATACTAAACGATTTCCAAGCATTTGACAGGTTCCAGTGGTGTTTTTTCTATCAATTTTACAACCTGCAAAATCAGAGTCAGTATACCTGATTAGTTTGATTCCTCCCTCCATCTTTAGGATACCATAGTCCTACTTCCTATGTCCCATTCAGGTAACGAATTATCCTTTTAGCTGCTGTCAGATGAGATTCCTTAGGTGCAACTTGATATCTGGCACATATGTCTACTGCAAACATGATATCTGGTCTGCTTGCAGTAAGGTAAAGTAGTGAGCCTATCAATCTTATGTATTTGGTGATGTCGATTTCTTTTCCTTCTTCATCTTTGTCCATGCTTCTTGATGTTGGCATAGGGATGTGTTGGTCCTAAGTGGCAGTAGGCTTAGAGGGGGGGGGGGGTGAATAAACCTACTCAAATTTTCAAACTTTTCTTTAAAACAGAAAGATAAGTCACACAGGCAGGTAGCTAAAAAGCTTACTGTCCTGGAGGATACTGCTTGAGCAGTTATCTTTTGCAGATTTAAAGAAAAGGAGTTTTATGCACAGTGGAAATTCTTTTGACCAAAACTTCTTTTCTGAAAAACGGTTTGAGATGCTTATGAACAATATGCAGCAGTTTAAGATAGATAAGCAAGAACAACGATAGAAACAACAGTAAGCACAACATAAAGATAAACACTGCGGTTTACAGAGGTTCAAGGGTGAAGTAATCCATCTACGTCCTCTCTACTCCTTCACAAGGAGGAACTTTGTTAAGTATACGGGTTGATTTACACAAGCCTCACTTAGACAACCTAAACTTAACAAGAACTGTAAGTCTATCCCACACAGGGTTACTGCACATTGACCAAACTCAACTTAGCCCACACAGAGCTCTTGTTCTTCTACTAAGAACGTGCCTACTTGATCAGGAACAACCTCAGATCAAGCAACTCCTATCAGTTTACGAAAAAGAAAAGGTTTTTCTATTTCAACAACACAGGCAGCAAGACTAGAACAATTAGCTCTTTAAGCTGTAGATCGCTTGCTGCTAGACTGGACTTGAAACTTCTAAAGATTTGTAAGTATATAGCGTTGGATAGCTTATGTGCTTTGATTACAGGAGTTTCAGGTGCGTTTCAAGTGCCGATCTTCTTCTATTTATAGGCGATGAGAATTATGCCAGTTGGATAGAGAGCTTCCTTCTCAGCATGCATAAGGCGGCGTGGCCTTTTCTGATTAGTTCATACATGGTTGTTGAGATTGTACGTCTCTGTTGCTACAATCGCCTTACTTAGTCTGACATTCCTTCTGATTCATTTTTACTTTATACGTGGCACCTTTTGGTTGGATGATTTTGTGGCTTTGCCTAACGTAAACCTCGTACACGTCTCCCGAGATAACTGCCTCACACAGGTTGCTTGAATCTTGCTTGTCTTTCACTCAGACCAGCTTCCTTGTCTCTCAGTCAGCTGGCTTACTCAGCATCCTTTGGCAGTAATCGTTCAACATCCCATTCGTAGCAGCCTGCTGCATGAATTTTTAATACATTTTTAGAGCATTCCTTATGCAGCAAGGTCTTAATCCTTTCTTCAAGTTTTTATCTTGATCATCAAACATTCTGATCCTATACTCTAAAAGATTTTACAACAAGATCTAAGTACATAGGATCTTAGACCTTAGTCTATTACATGTTTTGTCTTCATCAAAATCTATACAATGTTTCTTACAATTTCCCTCTTTTTGATGATGACAAAACTTCCTTTAAGAGGATCAAAGACTTAACAGGTTTTATATAAGATCACATGGTTATTTCAGAGCAAGAGAAATCAATCAGAAAATAAGAGCAGGGTATTAAAGCAGAAAATAAGCACAATATCGCAAGTAGTGAGCTCTTGAAGAAAACCGAATGCTAGATTTATTGAGATGATAAACTTGGAAGAAGTTAGAGCAAAACAGAATAAACCAAAGCACATAGAACAAGTAAGCAGGAAGCAGGAAAGATTAGGGTATCTTCAACCAGGAAGGTCTTTGTCTTCTTTCATTCTTTGAACCCTTCCACCAGTTCAGGATGGACTCTTGATAAGTTGGTTCCATCAACCTTTTTATCTCAGGAGTCTCATCGTACCTTAACCAGAAATCTTCACAAAAAGGAATGATTTCCCCTCTGTTCATTCTGCCTTTCAGCTTCATCTGAATTGGAAGTACACCCCTGCTAGTGAGGTCCTTGAAGCATTTCGGCCTTTCTGCTCCAATTCTATCTCCAGTAGCTTCTTCTCATGTGAGTTGAGTTTATCGTTCATGCTCCTGATGGTGTCAACAAGGCTGGTGGACGAGGTATGGAGCCGATGGTCACTTGAAGTTTCGCCAAAGTTGCATTTTGAGTGTCAACAAGATAGGAAGCTTTAAACCGATCCTTCTTTGCTTCAGCTCTCATTCGGCGGCTTGCTTCGCTCTGGGACTTGCCAATTTTCCCCACCGCCTTACAGCATACTTAGGTTAGCCTATGCCAGCATGATCCATTAGACTTCTTTGAATTTTTAACATAGCATCCGAGTCTTTAGAGGATCTGTTGAAGGTATTTATGGTTTCAGTGAGGACCTTCTTCTCACTTTCCAGCTTAGTGACTTGCAAATTGAGCTTTCTGATTTCAGCCTTGAGGTCATTGCATGCTTGGCTTTTTGATTTTTCTAGGGCTAGTAGTCTCTCTAGCGAAGCATGCTCTCTTTTGAGCTTTATATTTTCTAATTTTAGTTCCTCATGTGTTGATGTAATTTGCTCAAAGTCACTCATGATTTGTCTAAAAGCGCAAATAATGTTCAGCCTTTCATTAATTTGAATAGGAGGGTTAAAATATATTACCTCATTTTCAGTGTCATCGTTTTTTGCCATGAGGCAGATCAGGGCTTCATCATCAGAAGATGAATCCTCTGAGTCACTGTCGGTGGTTGATTCTTCTTTCTTATGAACCTTCTCAGGTGTAACTGCTTGAGAGGTTTCAACCTCACCGATTAGCGCCCTCAGCTTCTGACGCTCTTGTCTCTTTCTCTCCTGTCTCACCCTTCGCTCATCTTCTGGATAGCGGTGGACTTCTGGATGTGGGCATTCTCTGGCATAGTGACCTGGCTTCTTGCAGTTGTAGCACAGATCAGTAGCTTTGATATTTGATTGAGAAGCCTGCCCACTGGTTCCAGTATCATATCGCTTTTTCCTGAACATCTGTTTTTGAGTTCTTTCTGATGAACTTTTTAAACTTCTTCAGGAGTAAGACCATGTCTTGTTTTGCGGTAGCCTCCAAGGTAGCTGTCTGATCCTTGGATTTCTTAGCTTCCTTTGGTAGTATGACGGTTAGTACAGTGAACTTCGAGTTGCTTCCTTCAGTTTCTACCTTTCTTCTATTAATGTCAAACTCGAAGGCTTTAAAATCTGAGAAGAGATCGAATGTACTCATAGATTTTAAATCCATGGACACTCTCATGGTGGTTGTTTTGTTGTCCCATTCAGCAAGAAGGGCTCTCAGCACCTTCATGTTCTTCTCCTTCTGAGTATAGATCTTATCTAGGGACTCAAGTTCGTTGATGATGGTTGTAAACCTTATATCCATTTGTTCTAGGGTTTCTCTAGGTAACATCTCGAATAATTCAAACTTCTGAGTAGCTATTGTGACTTTGTTTTTTTTAGTGAGCTCAGTGCCTTCGCATATTTGCTCAAGCTTTTCCCAGATTTCCTTCGTCGTCTTGTAAGTCTTCACTGTACTGAAGGTTCCTTTGTCGAAAGTCAGGAATAAGGCGTTCCTTCCTACATTATCAAGATTTGCTCGCCTTCTCTCGTCGACAGTCCATTCTTCTCGTGGTTTTTCCAGTACAGCTGGATGTGGGATGGCTCCTGCATCTCCTTGTCTTTCTACTGCTTCATCAATGGCTCTGGTGAACAATGGGTTCACCTTGGTGATTCTTGGTGGTCCATCCGTGATGACATACCACATCGCCTGCATGTGAATTTTCCAATCATCATATTCTTCAATAGAAAACATAGGCACTTTATGAGAATCCATTTTGGTATGCTTATGGAAAATAATGCAAGGGGAGGGTTTTTCAGAAAGCAGGGATCTGGATTGATTAGTTAGATCAGGCGGTTAGTCCACCCTGCTCTGATACCACTTGTTGGTCCCAAGTGGCAGTAGGCTTACGGGGTGAATAAGTCTACTCAAATTTTCAAACTTTTCTTTAAAACAGAAAGATAAGTCACACAGGCAGGTAGCTAAATAGCTTACTGTCCTGGAGGTTACTGCTTGAGCAGTTACCTTTTGCAAATTTAAAGAAAAAGAGTTTATGCACAACGGAAATTCTTTTGGCCAAAGCTTCTTTTCTGAAAAACGGTTTGAGATGCTTATGAACAATATGCAGCAGTTTAAGATAGATAAGCAAGAACAACGATAGAAACAATAGTAAGCACATCATAAAGATAAACACAGTGGTTTACAGAGGTTCAAGGGTGGAGTAATCCTTCTACGTCCTCTCTACTCCTTCACAAGGAGGAACTTTGTTAAGTATACGGGTAGATTTACACAAGCCTCGTTTAGACAACCTAAACTTAACAAGAACTGTCAGTCTATCCCACACAGGGTTACTGTACAGTGACCAAACTCAACTTAGCCCACACAGAGCTCTTGTTCTTCTACTAAGAATGTAACTACTTGATCAGGAACAACCTCCGATCAAGCAACTCCTATCAGTCTACGAAAAAGAAAAGGTTTTTCTATTTCAACAACACAGGCAGCAAGACTAAAATAATGAGCTCTTTATGTTGTAGATTGCTTACTGCTAGACTGGACTTGAAACTTCTAAAGATTTGTAAGTATATAGCGTTGGATAGCTTATGTGCTTTGATTACAGGAGTTTCAGGTGCGTTTCAAGTGTCGGTCTTCTTCTATTTATAGACGATGAGAATTCTGCCCTTTGGATAGAGAGCTTCATTCTCAGCATGCATAAGGCGACATGGCCTCTTCTGATTAGTTCGTACATGGATGTTGAGATTGTACGTCTCTCTTGCTGCAATCACCTTACTTAGTCTGACATTCCTTCAGACTCATTTTTGCTTTATTACGAGACTCCTTTTTGCTTTATTACGTGGCACCTTTTGGTTGGATGATTTTACGACTGTGCCTAACGTAAACCTCGTACACGTCTCCCGAGGTAACTGCCTCACACAGGTTGCTTGAATCTTCCTTGTCTTTCACTTAGCCCAGCTTCCTTGTCTCTCAATCAGCTGGCTTACTCAGCATCCTTTGGCAGTGAGCGTTCAGCATCCTATTCGTAACGGCCTGCTGTATGAATTTTTAATAAATTTTTAGGGTGTTCCTTATGCAGCAAAGTCTTCATCCTTTCTTCAAGTTTTTGTCTTGATCATCAAACCTTATGATCCTATACTCTGAAAGATTTATAGATTAGGGTTTATAAGGGTTTCGTAAAGAGTAATAGTATTTGATAATATGAAAAACAATTAGGTTTAATGTTCGAAAATTAGCCTTTTCTATTCGTTAAACCTTAAATTTGTACTAATTAATGAATTATAGAATTCCATTAAGTTATTTAATTGTTGTTAAAATCCTAATTTAAGAAGTTAACAAAGAATTATTCGAATTCTTCGTTGACCCCTACATTTTTAAAAGGGTTAACGAAAAAATAGGAACAATTTTGTTAACTTTCATTCACACCAATTTAAGAGAAGTTAACGAAGCATTTCCCTCTTAAAGGGGTTAACAAATTTGAACCCTTTTTTTTCATTAATCCTTTAACAAATTTGTGCCCTTTTTTCGTTAAAGGGTTAATGAATTTGAGTGGTTTTTTTCATTAATCCCCTTTTTTTTAATTCGTTAACTAGTTAATTTGTGTTTATTCATTAACTTCATTAATTTGTGCCCTTTTTTCTTTGTTAATTCATTAATCCCCTTTAAGTTTGTTCGTTAATCCTTTTTTTTTTTTGTGATAATTATTTTACATTTTTTGTTTATATTTTTCATAGATAACTTTCTTGATGGCAATATGGTATGAAGATTACAGGCAAGGTTTGCAGTATGTAAATGACATTCAATCAGTGATAAATCTTGAAACATTTACATATCAAGATTTATTGAGTTCAGTACATGGGATTGTGCTTGTTGATTTGAGTTGTTGGGGATATTTGCTCCATTCTCTAGTGGAAGTGAGTGGAAGATTGAAGAAGAAAAAAAAATCAAGAATAATTTTGATTTGCATGAGTGTTTTTCAGAGTAGTATGGACTACTAGTTCTTTTCGTTTCATTGAAAGGATAGACATCGGAGTATCGGGTGGATCTTCTTATCTTGAACAATAATGTTCAGTAGATAAGGACATAGGTCTAGGTGGTCAAAGTTTTAATTCGTTGAGTTAGGAGGCTCGAGATTCGAATTAGTTAAGTGTTCCGGTAAGGCTACACGATGACCAAGATTTTTATTCAACATGGGGTTTAGATGAAAATGTAGTTGGAACGTCTTCAAATGATCAATGGAAACCTTGCCGGCCTCATCTGGATGTGATGTGTACAATGAGTTAAACTTTTTAGACCTGAATGTAGCCCCAACTGATGAGGCCGAAGAACCGACACTTGAAGATAGATGGGAACAAGAAGACCAGCAGAGTCGAACAGGTAATCAAGTACTACTAGACTTATCATATGTAAAAATTTGTGTATACAATTAACAAAAGTTGATATATATATCTTTTTTTGGTAGATCTAATTGATGAAGAAGATGACTTTGTGCTAGAGGAAGATGTGGAGGCAAACTTGGATGAGGAGCAATGAGCTGCATATGAGCAATTTTGCTCTGACACAATGAGAGTTGAGTGACACATTCCAGACATACCTGATTTCGAGGACCTAACTTCAGAGATTGATCATGCTCCAACTGGTATGCAAAAAGGAACGACGTTTGGGTCTAAGGTTGAATTGAAGAATTTAGTCGGGTATTATCATCTGAAGAATCAAGTCCAATTCCGTGTGGACCACTCTAACAATCATTGATGGCACGTGAAGTGCAATCAAAATGATTGTCCGTTCTTACTCACGGCACATGAAAAACACGGGATTTGGAAAATCGCCAAAGTTGTCTTGCCCCACACCTGTTCATATCAGCTGAAAGCTAGTGCGCCCCACAGACTTCGAAAAGATAGGCCTGACATCACTCCTAGGGACATTATGCGAGAGATAAACGAGCAACATGGACTGAATTTGAGCTACAAGCATGCTAGGAGTGCAAAACGTTATGCAATGAGATGAGCATATGATGATTCGAAGACGTCGTTCAACATGTTGCCAGCTTACTTACAGGTTTTGATAGAACGCAATCTTTGTATATATACCGTATTAGACACCCAGAGTAATAGGAAATTCAAGTATGCGGTCTTTGCATTGGGTGCATCCATTGTCGGATTTCAGGCATATTTCATTCCTGTTATAGTGGTCGACGGTTACCATTTGAAGGGGCAGTCCAAGAGGATTGGATTCGTTGCTGTGACAAAAGATGAAAATGATCAAATTTTTACCCTGGCGATTGGGATAGGGAGTGTCGAGAATGATGAATCTTGGACATGGTTTTTGTATAATGTCCGAGAAGCCTTCGATTGCCTAGATGGCTTGGTTATCATGTCTAATCAACACGCTAGCATCGGTAATGCAATACAAGATTCATATCCTAAAGTCTCCCATTGTCTTTGTTATTTCCATATTCAGCAGAATCTAGCTAAGTATGGATCACACATGGTTGGCCTGTTCCATACGACCACATAGTGTTACGATGAAGACACATTTGATAGGTATGTCCAACTTCATGTTTTAAATATCCCTCACATTAAAAAGATGTTCTACTTTATATCTCTGATTACCCTTTTTTTTATGATCAGATACATGTCTTTGATCAACGACATGGTTTCCAGGGCGCGATTGACAGCTTGACAAAAGTTGGAGCTACTAGGTGGTCTTATGTGAAATGCCCTGTTCGAAGATTCAACTTCATGACCTCCAATGCTGCTGAGGTTTGGAATGCTCGTCTCGTGTGGGCAAGAAAGTTACCCGTTTGTTCCTTCTTGGAGGTGGCCCGAAGGGTTATTAATGAAAAATGGTTTGCTGAGAGAAGGTTGGCCGCTGATGAAAGAGGTCCCACTTTCACCAAGTCCTTGCACGACAAATCAGAACAATTCATGCTGCAAGGGCGATCGATGGAGGTCCAATTAAGGATGGGACAAGGCAAATTCAAGGTCATTGATGGTCAAAAAATATATTTTGTGGGCCTCAGTGACGGTGTGTGCAACTGTATGTTCTTCCAAATCGAGTTGATTTCATGCGCGCACGCATGTGCAGCCATCAGGTACTCCTTAATTCCTTACACAGACCTATAAATTTTACCTACTTATAGTAGTAATAAGTGTTTGTAAAATTGAACTTAATCTGTGTTTATTGTAGTCATGCTAATGAGTCGGTTGCCTCGCACGTGGACCCTTATTATACAATGCACTGGTTGAGAAGGATATGTGCTTGTGAAGTTTTACCTGTGTCTGATCCGACAGAGTGGGTTGTAGATGATGAGACGTGCAAATGTGTTTGTCCCGTCGGATCAACCAAAATAGGTCGGTCGACCGAAAGACAAGCGAATAGCTTCTACTGGTAAACATTCGGGAGTGCGCCGCCTATCATGTACTCGTTGTGGTAACCCTGGCATAAGAAAACTACATGTTCTGAATACATGTACCACAATGACGAGCCCGATGGTGAAAATCCCGACCAAGGTGGAAAGAATACAAGAAAAAGAAATGATGTTTTATTTGTGGCTCAGAAGAACACATAAAAAGAACGTGTCCTTTATATTTGAGTCGTGAATATGAATGACCTGTATTAGGTGGAAGTTGATAAGTGTTAAAGTTGCTATATTTAAGTGTTTTTGTGTATGTTTTGGCTGGCAATGACGATATTTTTAATATATTAGTTGCATTTGATGGTATACTTAGTTTCACTCCTTTTAAATTGCATAACTCAGATACGATTTCGAGTAGAGTTTAAGAAATCTATAAAAATGCACTACAACATGTAGTTCTACCAAACTAATACTCTACTAATCAAAAAAAATCTTGCGGTTGTGTGTCACCGTCTGTGAAGTTTGCATACACAACTTGGGACATCCACTTCCTTACGCCATTGATCCCCTTATGCTCCTGAAGTGTCTTCCTCGAATACTCACGCATCATCCCAATCTCAACTGAGAGTAATGACCATGGTCCACATGAGTGGTTGTCCTTCTGCTCGTAGCACATGCCCTCCGCCAATGTGACCAAATCGAACTCGGGGACGCCCTATGTGACTCTGCGCCCCTGTGCCAATGTCTTCTCAAAAAAGCCACAACACTCCAACATATGTGGCAAAATGCGACGGAGTGGGAGTGTAACACCCCCTTTTCAGAAAAAACAGCATATCATATTTTTATTCATAAATCATTTTTTAAATGATTTATTATAAATGATCTCTACATGACAAGCTTTATGTTTTATCAAAAAGAATGAGCTAATGTTTCTCGAAGTATGGAAAGTCTTGCAAGATAGCTACCTGAAGAGATCGAGATGATCGTGATGCACTCGACACACATTGGTAAAAGGATCGTATAAAAAAATATAGTTAAGTTGAATTTTAATAATTATTAAAAGAAGCATGACTAATGTGTTCAATTATAATTATGTACGAATTTATATCACATAGTTTTATGTGCAATCAATTATGTGACTTTATGTTGTATAATATTGTACATACTTTCATGCATAATTAGATGATCAAATATTATGAAGACTTTAATTTAAAGATGTCTAAATTGATTTCAAGTAATGTCCATAATCTTACATGTCATCTTATTTATGTGTGACATTATAATTTTTCCCACACATATATGATAATTAATTTTACATGAATTTAATATTATAGGTAACAATTACATCAATATTAAAATTACTATGATCATCATTACAAACTCATTTGTGTCATATTAGGTGACAATACACTCAAGCCCCATGCCTCCATCAAATCCACCACAAGTCTCAATGCTTTGAATCATCACACCTTTAGTGGATAAATACTACAAGAGGTGATCTACATGTTTATACATATTAATTTACATTATTTTTACAAGATCTACATGTATAATACATGCATTATACCATGATTTATACACTATATATATAGATATGTGAAGGGGATTGACATCCCACCCCTCTCATTTCTCTCTCTCTTTCTCTAGCCCATTTCCTCCTCCTTCTCTCTACCCTTTCTTCCATTCATTACAAAAAATACATTCACTCCCACCTTCAAACAAGCTGTATTTCTCAAGAGTTAAGTGAAAAAGGCAAGATCCTTCCAAGACAAGAGGAGAAATTAAGCTCAAAGTACAATCTTCCTCAAGCAACATCTCAAGAACACATAGTTTGTTTGCAAATCAAGAGGTAGTTACCTAAATCTCACAAATCATTTCCTTAGGAGTATGATTAGGTTCTAATTGTTGAAATGCATGTTGAAAAAGTATTGCATGTTTGTTTCCCCTCATCTAAGCTCATTGCATGTGTGATCTAAGGGTGATTCTCTACTAAAGTAATGAAATTTGTTGGGTCTATGTGTTTGATCTTCAAAATTATGTCATCATTAGTATTGATTAAACAAATACATGTTGAATTAAGCTTTGCATGTTTGATTCTCTTACCAAAAACTCATTGCATGTAATATTTAAGGAAGATTGTGAGGAATTTGTTAAATGTCTTGTTCTAAGTGTTGATCTTCAAAATATGTGAATCTTGAGTGTTGATTGTGCAATTGCATGTTGATTTGGCCTTTGCATGTATGATTATCTTGCCTAAGATTATTACAACTGTATTAAACTGAGTGATGATGCTTTCTTGAGGTTAATGGAGTCTTAAAAGTCGAATTATCAAAGAAATAAGTGGATCTAATCAACTTCTAAAAAACTTGTAATTTTCAGTCCCCTTTTACGAATTTTATAAAATCATATGCTTAGATTTTTTCAAAAATGTTTTAGAATATTATTCTACATGAAGTCTTGAGTGTATGGTTATATTTTGGTAATGTTTGGAGTAGTTTATAAATTATAATGAATTTTCAAAGATTGTCCAATTTCAAATTCAAATTCTGCAATTTTGGACCTTAGAAAAACAATTTTGTAAATTTTCTTAGTCATGATTTTTCAAAGCTGTTTTGGTATGTCATTTTACATAAAGTCATGAGTCTATGTTTAAAACTTGGTAATTTTTAATGTAGTGTACAAATTATAATAATTTTTCAAACATAGTCTAGTTTCAAGATGAAATTCTACAGTTTTGGACTTTAGAAGAATAATCTTAGAAATTTGATGAATTATAATTATTCCGAACTGTTTTAATATCTTTTAATACATGCGGTTGTAAGTTTAAATTATTAATTTCAGAAGGTTTTAATAACTATATGGTTTATGGTGAATTTTATAAATCAGACGATTTAGAGTACCTTCCAAACAAATGTTTGGGTACAATAAGCTAATTATTTAAGCTTGAGTGTTTGGAACTTATATCTATTATTTTATCATGACTAACTAAGAGATATTATGTGAATGTATGATTATTTTCATGAATTTTAGATGTTTTGTTATAAATATGAAAATCATTATATGTTAACGAGTGTATTTCTATCTACAAGTTACTAGCTTTTGAATCTATTTTTATCTATGATTAAAAGTGAGATTCAACAATCTTTTGAAATTGATTTTGTGAAATAAAATGTGAGCTTATGTGTAAGGTGATGAACCGTTATGTTTCAAAGTAATGTAATAGAGTTTTATGAGTTCAGAAGGTCTAAATAGTTTTCTTTCAAATGATTAATTGATGCATGTTCTAAAGAATGTTATGAAGTCTATAAGATTATTTTGTTATGTCTTGTCATGATATATATATATGTGGCATGAATGATATGTATGTTAGGTTATATAGCTGCCCAAGACATGACTCCATGATATTATGTTTATTAAGACACACTAATGAACCTCGAATAATATGTTAACCAAGTACACATGAAGATGAATATGTATGTGTTTGTATGATATGATGGAGATGTAATTAAACAAAGACTAAATGTTAATGAATGTGCCGAGTGCAGTACGAGACGACCAGATACTTCAGTAGTTATCCCCGCTTCAAGTGGAATCTTCAAAAGTGGGTAACTTCTACTCTCTACTACGTGTTTATAATTAAATTAGTAAGATATGTATGAAAATCTACAGAGGGAAGCACCGTAGCTATAACCGGGAGGGCTTCACGCCGGACGACGATCATAAGGACCAAATTGCCTGGTTTATGAAAGCAAGGTCTAGTGGGTTAGCATGCCCACATTCCTTAATGTTATGTGACCATAAGGGCGAGAGTGTCTGGTCTAATGTTATGAGGGTCCAAAACGGGTGAGCGTTCCTGTTGGACATGTAGTACGTGCTTAATAATTTAATTGTTTCTATGTATGAGAGAGTATTGTTATCCCACTGAGCTCCCTCTCCGGAGGAGTCTCATGATGTTACCTTTAAATTTTTTCAGGTTCAGCTTACAATGAAGCGGATGTGTAGCCAGCTGTATGGACCCTCCCAAGAAGTATATGTTTTGATTAATGTTAATATGTATGTTTTGATGGTGCTTAATACTTTCTGAAACCTTCCATGTTGGTTTAACTGTTTATGTAAAATTTTCATATGTTTTAAAATATTTCAAGGTTTTGACTTACAAATGTGGGTAAGACACGAGTCGGATGTTTGCATTTTTATCCATTATATTTAAAAAAACAATGGCTCATGTTTTCATAATTAAGTCTTCCGCTGAGTTTTCATACACAAAGAATTTCCTTTTCTTAATCACTTTTGTTCCTTATACAAATATTTATTTTGAGCATGTAACGTCATGGTAGTGCCTCAATCCCCCAAAAGTGGGTCGGGGTGCTACAGGGAGGGTCACTCTGATGCGGTTAAGGACAACATCTTCTATATGCCTAAGGTGGTCACACAGGCAGATCCGCTGATCCTTGATATCCATTGAGCATGCAACCCAATAACAATCTAGGTTTATGACCGTCCAGACCTGAAATTTCAATGAAAATAATTAGAACCACGTACCGATTTTGAAAAAAATAAAAAGAATACCAATTAAATACGCACTTGTTGTATGCCATCCCACCACGGCACGATGAAGTTCCACTTCGGTCTCAGACCTCGCACATAAGGCGTACATCGCTCTAGTTGTTCCTCAGTGAATGCCTCCCTGATCCCCAACAAGTATTTGACCTCGCCGGGGTTGACCAGCATGCTTTTCTGTCCAAATTTCTTCACATATTTCCTACATTGACGACAATTACGGATCAGTTTGAATATCACGACAAATGAGATATTACTTTAAAAGAATGATCGGAACTTACAAACAACTGGCTATCCACCAACTGGATCTTCCCCATCAATTGGAACTTGATTTGTAAGTTAGCTGCTTCTGGACGGCCCTGTAGTATGCCCAGGTACGCATCAATTTGCTATAATAGACAGAAACTTGGATCAATAAAAATCTACTCTAAAAAAAAAAGATAAGAAACCAAGTATTACCTCTGAGTCCAAATCATACTGTGGATCATTGAAACTTTTAAAGAAACTTGGCCCCACTGACGCTCCAGCACCGACATTGCGTATTGGTCCCAAGTGGATGCAGAGGTTCAGAGGGGGGGAGTGAATGAACCTCTCTTCTTTTTTGCTTTTCTTCTCTATCCTCTGCAAACTGCTCAAAGCTATTGCTGCTTACAGCAACTTAACAGTTCTAGCGATCGGCTTGCAGCAAACTGGTTGCTGCAGCTTCACACTCAGAGTTATGCACAACGAAATTGTTAAGAATAGAGAGTTCAGCAGATATTCTAACACTTTTTACAAGTTAAAATTCTAGATTCACATATAAGATCATAAACATAAAGCCATGAATATGCATGCAGCAGGATAAAGATATGTATGTTCAAAGCAGTAAATAAAACACAAAGCCTTTTATAGAGGTTCGAAGGTGGTGTAAGCCTTCTACGTCCTCTCTTCTCCTTCACAAGGAGGATATCCACTAGAGTTTAGATTTAAAGGATTTTTTCCTACTAAACACTCTAACGATCTATTTAAGTCTACTAAAGTTCTTACTCCCTTCTTAGGTTTCAGCAACTAGACAGGACCCATACAGGATGTTGTCTACACAAGACCAAAACACACTACAATGAAGAAATTCTTATCAATTGCGGACACCTATTAAAACAACTTACACATACAACATGAAAAAAGTTTATACAAAATCTTCAATTGTGGGGAAGCAAAAGCACTCAAGGTCTTCAATGGTAGAATGCTTTGCTTCAGGTTGAGTGAGGAACTGAAAAGTGTTGGATATTTCTTTAAAATCTTTGATAGCTGTAACTTGGAAGTTTAAGGTACGATCATCAAATTTTCAGTCCCCTCTTCTTCACATCCTCACTTCTCTCTTTATAGTTGCTGGAATGTGCCAGTTAAAGGGTGCACATTCCACGCGTCGTCATTTACGCTCTTCTCCTCTGCTACAACATCCTGACCGTTGATCCATTCACGCACCGACATATTCCTTGTTGATTCGATCTAGACGCTCAGCATTCTTCTTCTTGATCTTCATGATCTTCAAGATACAGTCAAATTAATGTGCACCTGAAAAAGTAGGAGACAAACTCCTCCTTGGGCATCAGGGCCATTAAATGCGGCTGTCCTTTTTGTTGCAGGTTGCAGGCAGTTGATCAGGCCAAGTGGCAGCACCACATACGCTCGCCGTCCTTGTTTTTGTCCTTTAAGCTTTGGCCTATCGCGCACTGCATGAAGTTGATGTTTCCTCGTATCAACAGAGAACATGCAACAGGTGTTTAGTCCTTCGAGGTTGATCCTATTGTACATGTCTCACTTCAATTGCTGCAACTTCTTCTTCTCTACTGCTGCAACTAGCCTCACCGCATCCTTAACTTCCAGTGCCTAGTTGTGCAACATGTTGTTCTCCTTCGGCTCTTCCAAGATTAGTTCGCTGAATGCAGACTTCTTCTTTCCATGTTGCACTTAGCTTGCAGCTTCAAAACTTGGTGGAAGACTTCAGGCAGACCTTTACTACTTATTGAAACATAAAAACAAACATGGTAAAATTACACTAAAGATCAAAGTAGGTTACAACGGGTTTTGTCCCATCAAAACATTTCAATGGTTCTTCTTATATTGCGCCTGTAACGATTACAAGATAAAAACTTAATTAAGTATTAAGCACTAAACATGAACCATATAATGTTTGTAAAATAACCTATCTTAAAAAAATCATAACTTTGAAATCTGAAAGAGCATTAGTTTCTTACCCTAACACTTTGTTCTCGTCACTCAGTAGTAGGATCTGAAGTCGCCCTACTTGATCCCCGTCTTTCTAGTGGGCTCTTCTGCCAAAAAAAAGAGTTCTAAGTTGCGTCTATTCTGCTCTTGATTATTCTATTTCTGGTCTACATTAACACTGACACCCTCAGTGTCTGTTTAGTTCTTGTTTCAGTGAATGATCACAAGGTCAAATCGTAATGCACAACTCGAATTGAACCCAGAGATAGAGAGAACAGCCAGACGACTCAGGAAAGAGACTCGAGCACGTCGGCATATCAACTTCATACCGACAAGAGAAACGAGTAGTGAAGAAGGGATTAATACTAGTGGAAGGTTGAACTTTGAACTAGAATCTGAAAACATGGAAAGAGAACATGGAGTTGAAGGGAATGCAGCAGGAAGATGTGAAGAGAGAACAATGCTTGAGTTGGCAAACCCAACTATAAACCATCAACCACTCTGCATTACTATTCCTGCTCTCACTCCTAATGTGAATTTCGAGCTTAAATCCGGATTAATTCACTTATTACCTTCTTTCCATGGTCTTGCAGGAGAGAACCCACATACGTTTCTGAAGGAATTCCATGTCGTGTGCTCCAGTATGAAACCAACCGGGGTCTCAGAGGAACATGTGAAGCTGAGTGCATTTCCCTTTGCACTAAAGAGCACTGCAAAGGATTGGTTATATTTTCTTCCACCTAGGACTGTCAATACATGGAATGAGATGGAGAGACTTTTTCTCCAACACTATTTTCCAGCCACTCGAGTGGCGGTTTTGAGGAAGGAGATTTCAGGTGTTAAGTAATGTTCAGGAGAGACATTATATGAGTATTGGGAGCGTTTCAAACGCCTTATAGCTTCGTGCCCACAACATCAAATTAGTGATCAGTTGCTCATCCAATATTTCTACGAGGGACTCACTCTCACGGATCGTAACATGATTGATGCAGCCAGCGGAGGAGCTTTGATGGGAAAAACACCAACAGCTGCACGGGAATTGATTTCTAATATGGCAGTGAATACTCAACAGTTTGGTGCACGTGATGCTATGACTAGGCCCCTTGAGCAATCGAAAAGCGATACCTTAGAAAAACTTGCAAGTATGATGGAGAAGATGATGAAGGGCAAGACTCCAGAAGCCCGCCCATGCCGAATTTGCAATACCACAGAGCATGTTACCGATGATTGTCGAATCCTGAATGATGAGATAGAGCAGCATGCAAATGCAGTTGGTTTTGGGAATTCTCAAGATCGAAAGTATGACCCATACTCTAGCACCTATAATCCGGGGTGGGAGATCATCCTAATCTTCGATATGGGAACCAACAGAACGCTCAGTATGGAGAGAATCAAAGGCCTCAATATCAAGATCAAAAGCTCCAGTTGTTTAGAGAGAATGATCGAAATTCTGGAAACTCTCGACAAAACGGTGGTAGGAATGAATCTGGATCATCTTTAGAGGATATGGTGAAGACTTTAGCATCTAGTTCAATGAAGTTTCAACAAGACACCCAAATAGCAGTGCAAACATTGCAAGCAGAGCAGAAGAGCTTAGAAACACAAATGAGCCAAATGGCTAATGTCACAAGCACGTGATAGTGGCAAGCTACCTTCTCAAACTGAGGCTAATCCTAGAAATGTGAGTGTAGTAACCTTACGAAGTGGGAAGCAATTGCAAGAGGTTTCACAACCCAAGAAGGATGCAGAGCAGATTGTGATACCCAAAGATCAGTTGGAGGTTGAGAACGAACAGGTTGAATCTGGGAAGAAAAATCTGAACGTTAAGGAAGACACTGAACCCCTAAGTGTCAGAATTCCAGAATAGAAAGATGAGGTAAAATCTCGCGACTCAGTACCTGTCATTACTAATGCATTGCCTTTTCCTTCCAGGATGAAAAAAATTGAAAAAAGCATCAAGGATCAACAAGCACTAGAGGTGTTTCGGAAGGTTGAGCTTAACATACCACTAATGGAAGCAATCAAGCAAATTCTGAGATATGCTAAAGTTTTGAAGGAATTGTGTACTAACAAGCGTAAGTTGGCCGGAAATGAAAAGGTTTTCATGGGAGAGACTGTCTCAGCGGTTTTTCAGAAGAAATTGCCTTTGAAAAGGAAGGACCCTGGCATGTTTGTAATTCCTTGCAAGATAGGAGATCACAAAATCGAGCAAGCTATGCTAGATCTTGGGGCCTCTATCAATGTCATGCCATGGGCAATCTATAAGCAGCTTGGCATTGGACCATTGAAGAAAACTGGGGTGATTATCCAGTTAGCCGACAGGAGCCATGCATATCCAGCCGGAGTTGTTGAGGATGTCCTCGTACAGGTAAAGCACTTGATTTTTCCGGCTGATTTTTATGTATTAAATATGGAGGGGAACTCTGAAAATTCCACACCTATTTTGTTGGGAAGACCATTATTTGAATACTTCCCAAACAAAAATAGATGTACGTGAAGGAAACCTCACTATGGAATTCGACGGTGAGATCATACGATTTAACATATTTGATGCTATGAAATTCCCCACTGAAACTGACTCTCTCTATGCTTTGAGTGTCCTTGAGCCTATTGTGCAGGAGATTTTTGAGCTTGATTGCAGGAATAATTGGAGGAAAGACTCATGCAAACTTTGGAAGAAGAGGAAAAGAATGTTAGATCTGTTAAGATGGAAAATAAGGTCCAAGAACACACTACCAGTCATAATTTCTCTGAAATTGAAGGAACACCAGGAATCAATGTTGGTGGCTGACCATCTTAGTCACCTGGAGAGGACCAACAAAGCAGAACCATTGCTGGAAAAACTCTCAGACGAGCAGTTGCTTGCAATTTCGAAAAAAATTCAGAATTCATCAACACTGACCCCTTTAATGTCAATGCAATCTGCTCCATGGTTTGCTGATTTGGAGGATCCAATTATCTGAGTCGAGAGTTAATAAGTCGAGCCAACGACAATAAACAAAGGCGCTTGTTGGGAGGCAACCCAATGTTTCTTTAATTTTCGTTTTTCTTAATTCCATGTGATTTCTTTTTCTTCTATGCTTGCAGGTTCTCAAATTTCACAAGTTGATTTCATAAGATGTTGTTCTCTTGGACTTTATGGAGATTTTTGCACCACACTTGGGCTTTGGTAAAAGACAATAAAAAAAATGCAGCAAGCCCATTGATTAACTAAGCCCATCTCAAGGCCCATCATTCATAAGATTCGTCTGAGAAAGGACATTTGGACAGCATAAAGGCAACTCGAAAAACTTCAAGGCAATCAACTTGTGGAGGCTCTACGGCTGCTGGGAGTGAAACATGTTGTTCCTTGATTTAACCCCGCTCCACTCACTTGTATTTTCCCTTTTGGTGTTTGATCTTTTCTTTGTGCTAGGGACTAGCACTCATTTTAGTGTGGGGGGGGGGGGGGTGGAGTTGATCTATGATCTTGTTATATGCATTTTTTTTTATATCTTTAGCTTGCTGGTGATGTGTGCATATTCTATGATTTTGTGTGGTGCTTATGCTTATTTTGGACACTCAGCTATATTGCTAGTTGTGGATTCTCTTGTTAAAAATGTTGAAATATGAATTGTATGCCTCGATGTGTTTTTAAACTTGAATTTGTGTGTTGGTTATAGAGTCGAGTTGATTGTTGGTTTACTTGGCCTTGAAGTGGCAACTTGATTACTTGTTTTTAGTGATTTGCTTTGGTCTTCTAGAGTTGGAAAATCTGATTTGGTGCCCAAGTTGAAAAAAAAAATGATGAATTATTGAGGATTGGAGGAAAATAAAAAAGGAGTTTAGTTGAAAAAAATATGATGGAAAAAATAGTGAGGGGCCGTTACGGCTGCCTACTTTCGGGAGCTCAAGTGTTTTCGAATTGCCAACCGTCTACAAATCAACACGAAAGACCTAAAACCCGATAAGTAGAGTGGAGCCGCGAGCCCTCATTTCAAAAAAAAAATTTGAAGCTGAAAATTCCGGAAAGAAATAACGCTGAAAAAGAAAATAAATTGATGAATGTTGGAGAAGGGGCACTAATCAGGTTAGTACAATAAAAAAGACCAAATCAAGTAAATTGGGGGCAAGTCGTTAGGGAGTTATGGATATGGCTTGAGTAACTAGCGATTTTTGAGACTTTGTGATTGGCCGTGAATAAGAGTTGGGATTTATTTTGTTGAGGCATACGATTTATGAATTTGGCTCAAGAAGTTAGCAACGAAGCAATATAGAAGAATGTTATGTTGTTGAATATTTTATTGCTTGAGGACAAGCAAGTGTCTAGTGTGGGGGGGTTTGATAAGTCGGGTTTTGTGTGCGTTTCTTATGCTTAATGTGATCGTTTTTGTAATTAAGTTATCACTACTTTGTTGCATTAACCCGATATTTGTCATACTCGTCTCGATGGCTTTGATTTTGCATTTTATATGAATTCCAGGTTGTTTGAAAGACAAATCGAGAGTGAGAATACAAGGGGTGCAGTCGCGTGGCCAAACGGGAAGAAGAAGCCCAACACTGAGGCCCTCAGTGTTGAGAATGAGAATATTAATTGGTGTTAGCGTGCAGCGGCCCAATCCACCAAGCCCAATTTCCTCTCATATCCAGCCTTGTGAACAAAGAAAGGAATCAATTATTTCCATTTTTGTTGTACATCATGGAGAGCTTAATATGGAAAGGAGTAAAGGATGAGGGGCTGAATTTTGGGATCTAAATTAAGGGAGTAAAAAATCTGGAGAATTAGACAGCAGAAAAGAGCAGAGAGGCAGCAGAGGGGAATTAGAGAAAAGAACAAGAAAAACACTTTTTACCTTTTATCTTTTGTACTTTGAAGAATGATGTTTAGAGGCTAAGTTCACCTTTTCTAGTCCGAGGAGACGCTAAACCTTGAATGATTCGCCTGTTTTTAATTGAGTAGTAACGATTTCTTACTCTTATCTCGATTTCTTCGTTATTTGATTTTATGCTTTGCATGTTTGATTGATGAATTTGTTGAGATTGGCCACCTTAATATGTTTGTTGATCAACTCTAGCTAATTTGCATGATTTAATCCGTAATTGTTAAATTGTGTGAATATAGTAGCAATTGAGATAACGAAGTCTAGATCGTATGATTCGAACGTTTCGTTTTCATAGTCTAGTTTGCTCTATTATTTGGATCGTTAATGCATCTTGTGGATTGAATCTTGAATACATGTTTTGAGGTTATTCATTGAGATAGTTTGATTAGGGGTCGTACTTTCTAATCAATGAACTTAAGAAATAATTCGAACTAGTTCGGTCGTACCGCTGGTTTAGGGGCAAGATTCGAGATAGGGTGTAGATAATCGGGGCTATCTTTAAAAGTGGAAGAATCGTTCTAGGTGAGGCTATCCAAGGGCTAGATTATTTAATTCATTGATATCTCTCTCGTTTATTTCTTCTTGCAAATTCTTATGGTGCATGATTTCAATTTTTACTCAACAAACCAATCACCCCCCATATTTTTATCGCTTTCCATACACGAAATCGTCAATTGAATTACACTATTCCCTGTGGATTCGACCCCTTGCTTATCCTACTACATAAGTGGATAGTCGAGGAGAATATTTATTTTTGGGTGCCGGTGACAGCACACCACTGTGCAGCTAGTGTCTCGAAAGACGGCGGCACAATATAGATCGAGGTGAAGTACGCCTTACTCTACTCCTCGATCATCTTAGGCATCAGTCCCTCCAGGTGCTTTCCCTCATCAGTGACCTGCTGAGTGACGTGCTATTGGAGACCGTCAAATCGAGATCCTATCCACTCTGTCAATCGAGTGTACAAGTCATCACTCATCCCTAAGCTCTGTCCGGATCATGCCCATGGAAGTCAGACTCCGACTCAGGGTACCTCTGAGCAACTGGCGATGCAGGAAGATGGGCATTTCATGTGCCGACGGGTACTGCGGGGCTTATATCGTCATCCTCCTCGTCCTCCTCCTCAGTGGGTACCGTGGTCCTGCATCGTCCTATTCGGACTGTACCTCTCCTCGAGGGACCGACCTCTGCAAGATCTCTGATGGGGGCAGAAGGTCTCGGAGGAGCGGGAGTAGTAGCACGAGCGACCTGGACCCCGTCAGGATATCGTCATCGATATCCTGCAGTACGTCTGAAGCACTTCATCGCCTGTGGGCATCAGCGTCAATTACAGTCGATCTGTAACAAAATTGTAGCAGTAATG
>CM016727.1:22714484-22794995 GCA_005771605.1 Scutellaria baicalensis
CTTACTCCCTTCTTAGGTTTCAGCAACTAGACAGGACCCATACAGGATGTTGTCTACACAAGACCAAAACACACTACAATGAAGAAATTCTTATCAATTGCGGACACCTATTAAAACAACTTACACATACAACATGAAAAAAGTTTATACAAAATCTTCAATTGTGGGGAAGCAAAAGCACTCAAGGTCTTCAATGGTAGAATGCTTTGCTTCAGGTTGAGTGAGGAACTGAAAAGTGTTGGATATTTCTTTAAAATCTTTGATAGCTGTAACTTGGAAGTTTAAGGTACGATCATCAAATTTTCAGTCCCCTCTTCTTCACATCCTCACTTCTCTCTTTATAGTTGCTGGAATGTGCCAGTTAAAGGGTGCACATTCCACGCGTCGTCATTTACGCTCTTCTCCTCTGCTACAACATCCTGACCGTTGATCCATTCACGCACCGACATATTCCTTGTTGATTCGATCTAGACGCTCAGCATTCTTCTTCTTGATCTTCATGATCTTCAAGATACAGTCAAATTAATGTGCACCTGAAAAAGTAGGAGACAAACTCCTCCTTGGGCATCAGGGCCATTAAATGCGGCTGTCCTTTTTGTTGCAGGTTGCAGGCAGTTGATCAGGCCAAGTGGCAGCACCACATACGCTCGCCGTCCTTGTTTTTGTCCTTTAAGCTTTGGCCTATCGCGCACTGCATGAAGTTGATGTTTCCTCGTATCAACAGAGAACATGCAACAGGTGTTTAGTCCTTCGAGGTTGATCCTATTGTACATGTCTCACTTCAATTGCTGCAACTTCTTCTTCTCTACTGCTGCAACTAGCCTCACCGCATCCTTAACTTCCAGTGCCTAGTTGTGCAACATGTTGTTCTCCTTCGGCTCTTCCAAGATTAGTTCGCTGAATGCAGACTTCTTCTTTCCATGTTGCACTTAGCTTGCAGCTTCAAAACTTGGTGGAAGACTTCAGGCAGACCTTTACTACTTATTGAAACATAAAAACAAACATGGTAAAATTACACTAAAGATCAAAGTAGGTTACAACGGGTTTTGTCCCATCAAAACATTTCAATGGTTCTTCTTATATTGCGCCTGTAACGATTACAAGATAAAAACTTAATTAAGTATTAAGCACTAAACATGAACCATATAATGTTTGTAAAATAACCTATCTTAAAAAAATCATAACTTTGAAATCTGAAAGAGCATTAGTTTCTTACCCTAACACTTTGTTCTCGTCACTCAGTAGTAGGATCTGAAGTCGCCCTACTTGATCCCCGTCTTTCTAGTGGGCTCTTCTGCCAAAAAAAAGAGTTCTAAGTTGCGTCTATTCTGCTCTTGATTATTCTATTTCTGGTCTACATTAACACTGACACCCTCAGTGTCTGTTTAGTTCTTGTTTCAGTGAATGATCACAAGGTCAAATCGTAATGCACAACTCGAATTGAACCCAGAGATAGAGAGAACAGCCAGACGACTCAGGAAAGAGACTCGAGCACGTCGGCATATCAACTTCATACCGACAAGAGAAACGAGTAGTGAAGAAGGGATTAATACTAGTGGAAGGTTGAACTTTGAACTAGAATCTGAAAACATGGAAAGAGAACATGGAGTTGAAGGGAATGCAGCAGGAAGATGTGAAGAGAGAACAATGCTTGAGTTGGCAAACCCAACTATAAACCATCAACCACTCTGCATTACTATTCCTGCTCTCACTCCTAATGTGAATTTCGAGCTTAAATCCGGATTAATTCACTTATTACCTTCTTTCCATGGTCTTGCAGGAGAGAACCCACATACGTTTCTGAAGGAATTCCATGTCGTGTGCTCCAGTATGAAACCAACCGGGGTCTCAGAGGAACATGTGAAGCTGAGTGCATTTCCCTTTGCACTAAAGAGCACTGCAAAGGATTGGTTATATTTTCTTCCACCTAGGACTGTCAATACATGGAATGAGATGGAGAGACTTTTTCTCCAACACTATTTTCCAGCCACTCGAGTGGCGGTTTTGAGGAAGGAGATTTCAGGTGTTAAGTAATGTTCAGGAGAGACATTATATGAGTATTGGGAGCGTTTCAAACGCCTTATAGCTTCGTGCCCACAACATCAAATTAGTGATCAGTTGCTCATCCAATATTTCTACGAGGGACTCACTCTCACGGATCGTAACATGATTGATGCAGCCAGCGGAGGAGCTTTGATGGGAAAAACACCAACAGCTGCACGGGAATTGATTTCTAATATGGCAGTGAATACTCAACAGTTTGGTGCACGTGATGCTATGACTAGGCCCCTTGAGCAATCGAAAAGCGATACCTTAGAAAAACTTGCAAGTATGATGGAGAAGATGATGAAGGGCAAGACTCCAGAAGCCCGCCCATGCCGAATTTGCAATACCACAGAGCATGTTACCGATGATTGTCGAATCCTGAATGATGAGATAGAGCAGCATGCAAATGCAGTTGGTTTTGGGAATTCTCAAGATCGAAAGTATGACCCATACTCTAGCACCTATAATCCGGGGTGGGAGATCATCCTAATCTTCGATATGGGAACCAACAGAACGCTCAGTATGGAGAGAATCAAAGGCCTCAATATCAAGATCAAAAGCTCCAGTTGTTTAGAGAGAATGATCGAAATTCTGGAAACTCTCGACAAAACGGTGGTAGGAATGAATCTGGATCATCTTTAGAGGATATGGTGAAGACTTTAGCATCTAGTTCAATGAAGTTTCAACAAGACACCCAAATAGCAGTGCAAACATTGCAAGCAGAGCAGAAGAGCTTAGAAACACAAATGAGCCAAATGGCTAATGTCACAAGCACGTGATAGTGGCAAGCTACCTTCTCAAACTGAGGCTAATCCTAGAAATGTGAGTGTAGTAACCTTACGAAGTGGGAAGCAATTGCAAGAGGTTTCACAACCCAAGAAGGATGCAGAGCAGATTGTGATACCCAAAGATCAGTTGGAGGTTGAGAACGAACAGGTTGAATCTGGGAAGAAAAATCTGAACGTTAAGGAAGACACTGAACCCCTAAGTGTCAGAATTCCAGAATAGAAAGATGAGGTAAAATCTCGCGACTCAGTACCTGTCATTACTAATGCATTGCCTTTTCCTTCCAGGATGAAAAAAATTGAAAAAAGCATCAAGGATCAACAAGCACTAGAGGTGTTTCGGAAGGTTGAGCTTAACATACCACTAATGGAAGCAATCAAGCAAATTCTGAGATATGCTAAAGTTTTGAAGGAATTGTGTACTAACAAGCGTAAGTTGGCCGGAAATGAAAAGGTTTTCATGGGAGAGACTGTCTCAGCGGTTTTTCAGAAGAAATTGCCTTTGAAAAGGAAGGACCCTGGCATGTTTGTAATTCCTTGCAAGATAGGAGATCACAAAATCGAGCAAGCTATGCTAGATCTTGGGGCCTCTATCAATGTCATGCCATGGGCAATCTATAAGCAGCTTGGCATTGGACCATTGAAGAAAACTGGGGTGATTATCCAGTTAGCCGACAGGAGCCATGCATATCCAGCCGGAGTTGTTGAGGATGTCCTCGTACAGGTAAAGCACTTGATTTTTCCGGCTGATTTTTATGTATTAAATATGGAGGGGAACTCTGAAAATTCCACACCTATTTTGTTGGGAAGACCATTATTTGAATACTTCCCAAACAAAAATAGATGTACGTGAAGGAAACCTCACTATGGAATTCGACGGTGAGATCATACGATTTAACATATTTGATGCTATGAAATTCCCCACTGAAACTGACTCTCTCTATGCTTTGAGTGTCCTTGAGCCTATTGTGCAGGAGATTTTTGAGCTTGATTGCAGGAATAATTGGAGGAAAGACTCATGCAAACTTTGGAAGAAGAGGAAAAGAATGTTAGATCTGTTAAGATGGAAAATAAGGTCCAAGAACACACTACCAGTCATAATTTCTCTGAAATTGAAGGAACACCAGGAATCAATGTTGGTGGCTGACCATCTTAGTCACCTGGAGAGGACCAACAAAGCAGAACCATTGCTGGAAAAACTCTCAGACGAGCAGTTGCTTGCAATTTCGAAAAAAATTCAGAATTCATCAACACTGACCCCTTTAATGTCAATGCAATCTGCTCCATGGTTTGCTGATTTGGAGGATCCAATTATCTGAGTCGAGAGTTAATAAGTCGAGCCAACGACAATAAACAAAGGCGCTTGTTGGGAGGCAACCCAATGTTTTCTTTAATTTTCGTTTTTCTTAATTCCATGTGATTTCTTTTTCTTCTATGCTTGCAGGTTCTCAAATTTCACAAGTTGATTTCATAAGATGTTGTTCTCTTGGACTTTATGGAGATTTTTGCACCACACTTGGGCTTTGGTAAAAGACAATAAAAAAAATGCAGCAAGCCCATTGATTAACTAAGCCCATCTCAAGGCCCATCATTCATAAGATTCGTCTGAGAAAGGACATTTGGACAGCATAAAGGCAACTCGAAAAACTTCAAGGCAATCAACTTGTGGAGGCTCTACGGCTGCTGGGAGTGAAACATGTTGTTCCTTGATTTAACCCCGCTCCACTCACTTGTATTTTCCCTTTTGGTGTTTGATCTTTTCTTTGTGCTAGGGACTAGCACTCATTTTAGTGTGGGGGGGGGGGGGGTGGAGTTGATCTATGATCTTGTTATATGCATTTTTTTTTATATCTTTAGCTTGCTGGTGATGTGTGCATATTCTATGATTTTGTGTGGTGCTTATGCTTATTTTGGACACTCAGCTATATTGCTAGTTGTGGATTCTCTTGTTAAAAATGTTGAAATATGAATTGTATGCCTCGATGTGTTTTTAAACTTGAATTTGTGTGTTGGTTATAGAGTCGAGTTGATTGTTGGTTTACTTGGCCTTGAAGTGGCAACTTGATTACTTGTTTTTAGTGATTTGCTTTGGTCTTCTAGAGTTGGAAAATCTGATTTGGTGCCCAAGTTGAAAAAAAAAATGATGAATTATTGAGGATTGGAGGAAAATAAAAAAGGAGTTTAGTTGAAAAAAATATGATGGAAAAAATAGTGAGGGGCCGTTACGGCTGCCTACTTTCGGGAGCTCAAGTGTTTTCGAATTGCCAACCGTCTACAAATCAACACGAAAGACCTAAAACCCGATAAGTAGAGTGGAGCCGCGAGCCCTCATTTCAAAAAAAAAATTTGAAGCTGAAAATTCCGGAAAGAAATAACGCTGAAAAAGAAAATAAATTGATGAATGTTGGAGAAGGGGCACTAATCAGGTTAGTACAATAAAAAAAGACCAAATCAAGTAAATTGGGGGCAAGTCGTTAGGGAGTTATGGATATGGCTTGAGTAACTAGCGATTTTTGAGACTTTGTGATTGGCCGTGAATAAGAGTTGGGATTTATTTTGTTGAGGCATACGATTTATGAATTTGGCTCAAGAAGTTAGCAACGAAGCAATATAGAAGAATGTTATGTTGTTGAATATTTTATTGCTTGAGGACAAGCAAGTGTCTAGTGTGGGGGGGTTTGATAAGTCGGGTTTTGTGTGCGTTTCTTATGCTTAATGTGATCGTTTTTGTAATTAAGTTATCACTACTTTGTTGCATTAACCCGATATTTGTCATACTCGTCTCGATGGCTTTGATTTTGCATTTTATATGAATTCCAGGTTGTTTGAAAGACAAATCGAGAGTGAGAATACAAGGGGTGCAGTCGCGTGGCCAAACGGGAAGAAGAAGCCCAACACTGAGGCCCTCAGTGTTGAGAATGAGAATATTAATTGGTGTTAGCGTGCAGCGGCCCAATCCACCAAGCCCAATTTCCTCTCATATCCAGCCTTGTGAACAAAGAAAGGAATCAATTATTTCCATTTTTGTTGTACATCATGGAGAGCTTAATATGGAAAGGAGTAAAGGATGAGGGGCTGAATTTTGGGATCTAAATTAAGGGAGTAAAAAATCTGGAGAATTAGACAGCAGAAAAGAGCAGAGAGGCAGCAGAGGGGAATTAGAGAAAAGAACAAGAAAAACACTTTTTACCTTTTATCTTTTGTACTTTGAAGAATGATGTTTAGAGGCTAAGTTCACCTTTTCTAGTCCGAGGAGACGCTAAACCTTGAATGATTCGCCTGTTTTTAATTGAGTAGTAACGATTTCTTACTCTTATCTCGATTTCTTCGTTATTTGATTTTATGCTTTGCATGTTTGATTGATGAATTTGTTGAGATTGGCCACCTTAATATGTTTGTTGATCAACTCTAGCTAATTTGCATGATTTAATCCGTAATTGTTAAATTGTGTGAATATAGTAGCAATTGAGATAACGAAGTCTAGATCGTATGATTCGAACGTTTCGTTTTCATAGTCTAGTTTGCTCTATTATTTTGGATCGTTAATGCATCTTGTGGATTGAATCTTGAATACATGTTTTGAGGTTATTCATTGAGATAGTTTGATTAGGGGTCGTACTTTCTAATCAATGAACTTAAGAAATAATTCGAACTAGTTCGGTCGTACCGCTGGTTTAGGGGCAAGATTCGAGATAGGGTGTAGATAATCGGGGCTATCTTTAAAAGTGGAAGAATCGTTCTAGGTGAGGCTATCCAAGGGCTAGATTATTTAATTCATTGATATCTCTCTCGTTTATTTCTTCTTGCAAATTCTTATGGTGCATGATTTCAATTTTTACTCAACAAACCAATCACCCCCCATATTTTTATCGCTTTCCATACACGAAATCGTCAATTGAATTACACTATTCCCTGTGGATTCGACCCCTTGCTTATCCTACTACATAAGTGGATAGTCGAGGAGAATATTTATTTTTGGGTGCCGGTGACAGCACACCACTGTGCAGCTAGTGTCTCGAAAGACGGCGGCACAATATAGATCGAGGTGAAGTACGCCTTACTCTACTCCTCGATCATCTTAGGCATCAGTCCCTCCAGGTGCTTTCCCTCATCAGTGACCTGCTGAGTGACGTGCTATTGGAGACCGTCAAATCGAGATCCTATCCACTCTGTCAATCGAGTGTACAAGTCATCACTCATCCCTAAGCTCTGTCCGGATCATGCCCATGGAAGTCAGACTCCGACTCAGGGTACCTCTGAGCAACTGGCGATGCAGGAATGGGCATTTCATGTGCCGACGGGTACTGCGGGGCTATATCGTCATCCTCCTCGTCCTCCTCCTCAGTGGGTACCGTGGTCCTGCATCGTCCTATTCGGACTGTACCTCTCCTCGAGGGACCGACCTCTGCAAGATCTCTGATGGGGGCAGAAGGTCTCGGAGGAGCGGGAGTAGTAGCACGAGCGACCTGGACCCCCGTCAGGATATCGTCATCGATATCCTGCAAGTACGTCTGAAGCACTTCATCGCCTGTGGGCATCAGCGTCAATTAACAGTCGATCTGTAACAAAATTGTAGCAGTAATGCATAAATGATGACATTTAGTGGCAACTTACGGATATAAATAAATAAATAGTAAATACCTCGACCGCGAGCACTTGTGAAACATCGGTCTCCCATTTCTTCAAACTCTACTTCATACATCGGGGCATCTGCATAGGTGTGTCCAATCTAGACCCGACAAACTGAGAGGTACTGGGGATTTCCTCAAAAGCCCATATCTAAAGAGGCCATATTCGAAAATTATTTTAGCAAACAACATTAAAAAACTAAACACACTTTAAAGAAATTTCGACAAACTAATTTGTAGGGACATACCAGCAGGGCTATCGAGAAACCATAGAAATGGTAGTGCGGTATGTAGTGACGAGCAAGAACTGTGGTAGGTAGTCTATCCATGTATTTGAGCAGGGTGAAGAAGCTGATTTTCCCCCATGGAAAGCTCTCCCATAAGTCTTCATCTTCCACCAACGTCCAAACCCACCAATCTACAATTGTCTTGTCGGCGTCCACCCCGAGCAGTTGGAGGTGGAGAATCAAAATCTTGGCAATCTTCACCGTGTCCTCCGCACTATCACCAAACTCACCGGCGGTGAATCAAACACAAAGTTCAGACACGGTGACCAGAGATGACTCGGCGTGCACCCTCTAGTACAGTGCCCCTTCTGGTGGGGTGTGATCCTTAGCCGAATTGAAAGTCGAGTCACCGAACTTCAACCCCATCACAATGGCAAACTCGAGCCTACCGAATTGACAAATACCTTCTTCCTGCCCTACAGGAAACCACCTCTTGTGTGCAGGGATCCTGTCACCACGCACCTCATATGATATGAGGACATGTAAGAAAGCCTTGCAAGACTCTCTCTCCATCTTCCAGAGCATGAAATAGCTGAAACTTGTCTTCCAAAAGTCACGGAGACACTGTCGACCCATCGATCGAAGCTGTTCCTTGATCTCATCGAGTACCGTAAGGCGAACGTATCCATTTATATACGTGATGGTACCCTGGCATGCCTCACGAATGTAATGGCACTCAATCTGCATATTTACAAAAATCAGAATTGAACATTGATGCAAAAAATTCAGTAGAACCTTCATAAAATATTCATTAACTAAAATCACAACATTTACAAATCAACAACTCACCAGAAAAACTCTAAAAAATTGGCTTTAAAAGGCTTACCGAAAGGTTAGGGTTAACGAAATTCAGCCCAAAATCCGTTAACCCTAGAAATTCAAGGGTTAACGAAATTCAGGTCAAAAATCGTTAACACTAGAAATACAAGGGTTAACGAAATTCATGCCCAAAAAATACAAGGGTTAACGAAATTCATGTCCAAAATCGTTAACCATAGAAATATAAGGGTTAACGAAATTCATGCCCAAAATTCGTTAACCCTTTAAATTCATACAGTTAAATTAATTCCAAAATTCGTTAACTTTATAAATTTAAGGGGTTAATGAATTTTGACATGCATGTTCGTTAATTCGTTAACCTGTGACACTATAATTCGTTAACCCCAGTGAGCAAATTCGTTAACTACTATTTTAGAGATAACAAATTCTATTATATTCATTAACTTCTATTTTAGGGGTTAACGAAATGAATCTCATGCCCATGTTAACAGATTATATACGAACCCAATTCGTTAACCCTTAAGCTTACGAATCACACTAATCAATAAATTCAATCACTAATAATACTAGTTTTTACTAACAATAATTTTAACATTCAAACAATAATCAAACAACGAACAACAAAATCAATCAACAAACAAATCAATTTAATAAGGTATAAACAACAAACAAATCTCAACAATAGGCTAGCCAAAAAAATGCACTTGAATAATAATCTAACCTCTTATGCCATTTCCTTAACCAAAATTCAAGAGAAGCTAGCTAAAAAATGCAGTTGAAGATTTGAAGATTTGAAGCCGAGAGAAGTGGCAGCCGATAGGAGAAGAGGAGAGAGGAGATAATTTTTTTTCCTTCGTTAAGCCCTAAAATTCAATTTTTGGTTTGTGGGGTAGGTGGAGGAATTAATTGGGGGTAAGTGGGGCCCGTAGATTCTTTTTTATCCAATCATATATTACACTACTATCATATAATATACTAAAATATAAATCAATATATATTACAATATATACCATTTAGTACTATTAATTTCTGTCATTCCGTACAAATGTTTTTTTGGGATTTGGGGATAATATTTTAAATTTTTTTGTATATGAGATACAATGGTTATAATCTTGGATAGAATTGTGCTCCCTTATATGAAATTGGGTAGTTTGGCCATGAAACTCTATTGGTTAAACCCATAATCATAATCCAGCCCACTATAAGTCAAGATGTCCAACCGTATTTGTTTAACGTAGTTAACACTCCATTTTCTTAATAAATGATCAAATATAAAAGTACATTTTAAGGTATTTCAAGTAAGTTATGGGGTGTACATATGTATCACTCATTTGTTTATTGCAATACATAAAATACTAATGTTGTCTACTAGAGCATGTAGTACCAGAATATTAGGTCTTAGGTCTGGGTCTGACTTTATCTATGTCTTGAAGTCAAATTTTCAAAATACAACTTGATTTTAATTGTACAAATTAATATAATATAACATAAAATATGAAACATTTAAATATTAAATTTATGAGATTGACTCTCATTTCGGGAGAGATCAGATAAGTGACTCTCATTTTGGCTTAATTGGACTAAAATTGAAAACTGAAAATTGAAAATCGCTTCCATGGTGGACGAAATAGTGACAAAAATGGACCAAATAGTGACGATTTTTGGCTTAATTGGACTAAAATTGAAAACCGCTTCCATTGTGGACGAAAATTGGACAATGACTTTTTAAATGGACTAAAATTGAATTTAACCCGATAAACTTGAAAATAAGAAATTATAAATTACGTTTGTGCGTATTAGATAATAATTTTGTAAAAATACATTATACGAATTAAAGTCCATAGAAAAAATGATTATTTAATTATTTAGATAACAAATTGATAGGCCTAAAATAAATTCAGAGTCTTAAATGGTGAAACCACCTCATTTACTTGGGAATTTAGATTATAAATTTAAACTTAATAGGGTATCTAAAGGTGTATCAACCATTTTAAATGTGTATGATATGTTTTCCATTCTTTGGTACTCACACAGTACCCTATTTAGAGAAGTCAATATGGGTCGACCCACTACCATTTGATGGGGCTTCATCATAGTTGAAGGTTTTTTTTTATTTTATCTTTAACCATTGTAGTTGTGTGCTTAGGTTGTTTTTAGGTGTCTACAGTGGATAGGAACATTCCTTGTTGTGTGCTTCAGTCCTTATGTAGGACAATACTCTGTGTGGGTGACCTGCTTGACTGCTGAAGCCTAAGAAAGGAGTAAGAGTATTAGTAGGCAGTGTCCTTAGGCAAAAGTTTGTTTGGAAAAAGTCCTATAAATCAAATAGCCCAGTGGATTTCCTCACTCAGAAGGAGAAGAGAGGACGTAAAAGACTTACACCACTTTTGAACATATATATAAGCCTTGCATGTTTATTTATTGCATTTACAGCTTGGCAAAAACTTATATGAGTCGGTTGCACAAATCTAGATCCATGCACTAGGGTTGACCTGGTCAAAATGTCAAAAAAAAAAAAAACACTCCCACGCGCGTTTCACATGCTTGATACTCATGCTGAAGATCACCCAAATTAGCTCCAATAGACTTACCTTTATGAATAGTTAGACATACTTGTGTGTTATGTTAGACCTACCTACATTAGGTAGGTCTAGGTCTAACATAACACAAATGTATGTCTAACTATACATAAATGTATGTCTAATACAATGTAATGGTACATGTGTCAAACCTAGTTTTTTTTTTAAAAAAATTTAAGGGTTAATTACAAATTACCATCCAAACTATATATGTTTTTACAACTAGCTACCTAAACTTTTTTAGGTTGCAATTAGTCATCTCATCTTTGTGTGAGTTGCAAACAACCATCTAAGATCATTAAGACACAATTTCCGATTATATCAAATTACGTGCGAGACACAACCTATACTTATGAGTGTATATTTTTTCAATTTATGTTTAGTTTAGAGAAAATAAATAGGATTCTGGCCTACTTTTAAAATCCTACACTCTAATATTCTTCCTCAATTTTGTTGAGTATAAACGAGTTGGACAATAGGAAGAGGTAATCATTGAACTTTGTTTTTGTTGTCCAACAACAAAAATAAACACATCATGGACTTCTGGAAAAAGTTTTTTGGGCTTGCAAAAAGTATAGAGTATGTTCTATAATCCATAATTTTTATTTCACATACATACTTGCAATTGAAAATCCTTATTAGTTTCAAAATCCATAATTTATTTTCGAAACCCCTATGCTAGAAACTACAAAATTTATATTTTTCCTATTATATGATAGGAATTACATATCTATTATTTTTGAAATCTCTATTTTCTTAGTAATTTTTGAAATCCTTATTATTTCCCTATTTTTCTTTATCTTTTGATTTTTTTTGTACACCCGATACTCTTTTTCCATGTCATAGTTTTTTTTTCCCAACAGGGCTATTTCAGGGTTTTAAAGAGGTTGATCTTTCATTTTAAGCTTATTTTTCTTGCGTTGTAAAAACTTTTTTTCTTTCTTTTTATTGAAAAAAAACATTGCTCATTTTGACGTATACTTATGGTACATTCAAATAAATTTTAATATTTGTCCTATTTTTTTTAAAATTTTCGCTAATTATACTTAAAATGATAGAAATAGCCTCATAAATTAGGTTGTGCTTCATACATGATTTGATTTGGCTGAAAAATGGTATTTTGATAGTTTTAGATGGTTATTTGTAACTCTTTGCAAAGGTGAGATGGTTAGTTGCAACCAAAAAAAGTTTAGGTAGTTAAATGCAAAAATGTGTATAGTTTGGATAGTTATTTGTAATTAACCCAAATTTTAAAGTAGGAAATTTGGGCAGAATGGTAGGTCTAATATAACATAAAAGTAGGTATAACATAATGTAAAGGTAGGTCTAACATAACGTAATGGTAGGTACCAAAATTAAAAAATCAAGCCCAAAAAAGAAAAGGTATGAAATTTGGGTAGAAATGTAGGTTTAACATAGCTTAAATGTAGGTCTAACATAACCTATTGGTAGGTGTAAAATTTCAAAAACCATGAGCGAAAAAAAAAAAATAAGAGGAGCGGGTCCCCTGACCCGGATACGACCCGGGTACATGGATCTCAAATCCATGCGCCTGATTCACATGAGACTTACTCTTACAGCTTTATTATTATATATGCTACTGCTTGCATGTTTAAACTGACTTTTATGCTCATGTGCTATAACTGATGTAACCTTCTAACTTCATAGTTAAAAGATTACTTTATTTGATAAAACTATATCACCCAAAATTCCCTTGTGCATAAATCTCTAAAATATCTCTAAAGTGTTAGGTTATTGCAGCACCTTTTTATTGCTGCAAGCATAACACAGTAAGAGTAAATTTACTGCAAGAGTATCGATAACTTGCAGTAAAACTGTTTCATAGAGTTGAAAATTGGAAAATCGATAGAGGTTCATCACCCCCTCTGAACTTCTATATCATTTAGGACCAACATATATATACAAATATCATTACATTTATATAATATAATTTATTGGTAATCATTTCTATGTGATATATATATATATTTGGAATAGTACAAAATTCAAATAATATTTTTTAGAGGAAGAAATATAGTGTATCATTGTCATAAACAGGTAATCACACACACTCACTAGTATAAAAACAAGTGAATTGTACGTGAAATAGTATAATTACATAATTTATTAATAAATACTAATTTTTTTAAACATTAAATATTTTTTTAAGATATAAGAATTTCAATAATTAACATAATTTATTTAATCAAGAATGAGTTAAAAATTATCAATAAAATTATATTGTTTCCTCACATTTTAGTAACAATATCTTATATCTACTTTATCATAAAATTAAGGAAAATTTATTTTTTTATCTTATTTCTGAAGTAACTGATAGTATTTACAATTTAAGTCATCTTCAAAATTAACAGAATGCATTTGGATAATATAAATTTATATCTTGGTAACTACAATATAAAAAATAATAATTTGAATTATTTAAAAAATTAAAATTGTAAATCTTAATTTTCCATTTCCAACGTTTATTTTTATTAAAATAAAATTTAATTAGAAAAATCTAAAATTATGAATATACATTTTAATATTAATATGGTGATTTCAAATGTTAATGATGATTTTATAATATATATATGTCCATAATTGTAAATTAAGATAGAAGGTTAATAGAAATTATAATTTGAAATGAAAGTAATAAAGATAAAAAGATATAGATTATTTCACGTACAAGGGTACATATGAAAATTATTACACAAGTTAAAGTTTATATTAATCAATAATTTTGTTTTATCAATTATCAAATAAATTTAGTTACTTATCTAAATCCTTTTGAGATTTTTTCTTTGTCATATCATTGTATGACTCACTAATTCAGTATTTCTACCTATACTTAACAGAATTTTGTATATTTTTAAGTTCATTATGTAGAAATATACAAATGATCTATTTGTTGACAATTGGTTACATTTATTAGTTTTTATAAATTATTAAACAAATTAAATCATTTCATCTCAGTTACTTCGATCACTTTTATTTCTTAATGCACACTATTTTAGTGACCAAATATAATATTTTTTCCTAAAAGGTTTTAAGACATTTATATGCTTATTGTATACATTAATTTGAGTTAAATCTCTAGTTTTATTTTCTATCGTCATTGTTAATATTATATAAATATTCATGCCCTTGTATAATACCAAATATTCTTTAAACCTTTTCAAACTCTTTTAACTTCATCTTATATTTTTACTTAACAGGAACATCTAAAGGCCTCTCAAGAACATTTTAAATCATTTTAAGAATCTCATTCATGTAAAAGAGATTTCCATGCAATCTCTTGATTGATCCTTCAAATAACAAAATTGATATATTTCCTTATTGTAAGTTGACTTGTATAGATCAAATATAGTGTATCATATAATTGATTTTTTTGTACTCTACCTTGTATTATAAATATTATATTAAAAATATTACACCACCACAATCAAGTGACTGGAAGTAATTTCTCTACATGGTATCAGCCATACCAACAAACCACCCTGGCGAAGTCCTCAAAGATTCTTGGGACTTCAATAAACTCTTTTCTCAATAATACATCTGAATTATGTGTATTCGAGAGAGCATATGAAATCTTGTAGATTATCGAGTAAGGTCTATTTCCCTTTTTCATCAAATCATCTCCTTTGAAGTCTTGATGAAGGGTTAAGACTATGTTGAAGTCTCGATCTCCCAGATTGTATGCAATTCTAGGATAGACATTAAATGCCAATTTTCTTGTATACAAATTTCTTGTTACTGCTCCAATGCATGAATCCTTGAGATTTGAGATTCGCTTGTAAAAGATTGCAAGATTGAGGGGTGAATCAATTTCTTCTTTGAATGTTGCCTTAATAATAAATCTTATGATTTCGATGTGAATCCATGAGAATTTATTTACAACTTCTTTCTTGACTCTGTTCTTGATCTCCTGAAACTCTCAGTAAGGGATCAATTGCATCTCGATCAGGTTACCGATGAATTCCATTGAGATGACAAATTCTCCGGTAGTTACTTTATGGATAATTTGGTGTTTTCTATTACGAAATCCAATCTTATCCAACGCCTTCTCCATAGCCCCAATTGTAAAGCCATCGTACATCTAGAGTTTTGGATCTTCTTTCATAATCCTTATAAAGTTTATGAGAAACCGTAGTGTGGGAGAGGAATCCTGACATATCCGAGCTGGATTCACTTCCATCATCTGAATAGATCTCTTCTTCATAGATTCTTTCATCTGAGGGTAAATCCTCAAATTGATACACCTGTATAAGATCTTGATAATAGACAGCTTCCTCGAATTCGGGTATTGCCTCGAACTGTCGTATTCCTCATTTTTTATTTTTCAGACAATTTGTTGAGATATGCCCTCTTACTCCACAAGTCCAGCAATTACAATCTTTAAAACTTTCATTAGCTCTGGTATGAGCTCGTCTGAGAGTCCTTCTCCCTGTGGTCTTGCTGGAATTTCCTTGATTTGAACATGATGAAGAGACTCTACTTCTGCTTGGTGCTGGTCGTTGCCCTGATTTATAACTCCGGACCTTTTGTTTTGACCATACCCTTCTAGGTCTCCATGAAGACCAGTGACCGCTTCTCTTGCTGCTGCTTCCACGACGGTATAGATGGCTCATTTGTTTCCTCCTTTTATGCCTTCGTGGCTGACCTCCAACAATTGTTGGGATGTTATCATCTTTGCAACATAGAGGAACCATTTTATTGATTCCTCGCAGTCTCTTGTAATTCTTATAATGTGTTGTCTGATGACACCATTCAGATAACTTGGCCTTTAAGAATGACATTCTTCTGGCCACTGTATTCAAATCATCCACATTCTTGTATTCCCTGATTAGCATTTCTCTCCAGGGACTCGGTATTTTCACAAAGAATAATTGCGAAGCCTCTTTGTCTTCCACCTTAGACTTCCATCGGTACTCGGTGAATAACTTGATATATTCGTCAATATGACATATATCATTTAACTCGAGACTGTAGAGGGCTTGTTTGTATCTTATACTTTTCTCTTCTTGCAATCCCTAAAAATAGCCTATGCCGATAAAATAGATTTTGAATAATTTCGTCATGTTATCGACAATTCCTTTCAATGACTCACCAGCGGTAACGTCATTTTTCATATCTGGTGCTGTCATGTTACATGCGATCTTTACAGATCCCTTGAGATTCATCTCAAGGAGTAAGATGAATCCCTCATTTGTAAGATCGAGGGTTCGTGCTGTAATATTCCTCATAGACGATGCCCAATCATCGATAAGGACTTTACGATTCTTGAAATCTGGGATATCTAAATTTAGCATCAACCCATATGGATATATCGGGTCGAGCTGCGACCTTCCATAAGGCGTATTGAAGAGATTTGACCTTTTGGAATGTGGTCGAATTCCTGAGACAATAGGATCTCCTCTTGTAGTGAAATCTTCTGTGTGCGACATTGGTTCGTCCACATAATGTGATCCTGAACTTTCTGCTACGTTGGGATCCACTGTTAGTCTTTAATTCTAGTCACGAGTAACCAAAGCGGATCCATCTCCTGTCTTCATCTTTAGATACACAATCCCTAATCCTGCGAAGGATTCGGCAAGGTCATGTAGATCACCGAAATTTATCTTTTCCAAATCCATCACTTATCTATGAAAAATTTTCCTTTGATGATAGCAATAAGTTTTTCATCATCGATTATGCATTGTACAACTTTGGTTGGTTTCCTATCTTGGTGTAAATAGGGAACCGTCCCGAAATCTATACGTTTCCTTCTTCAGGATGAACTTGATCGGTTCTCCAAATTTTTTATCTGTTTTTGAATATCATAAATGATTTCAAGAGTCTCCTTCTGATTTTTTTATCATTATCTCCATCTGGTTTTGGATCTGATGAACTTGTGTTGATAGGTGATTATGGCAGTTTCCATAATTCTGCACTGTCTTTTGGATTTCTCTAAGATCTTTGGAAATTGTAAGAAGAACCCTCAATATATTTTGATGAGACAAAACCCGCTGTAACATACTATGTTCTTATTTGTTTATTTTCCCACTTAGTTTTTAGTTTCAATAAGTAGCAAAGGCCAGCCTGAAGTATTCCACTGAGTTTCAAAGCTGCAAGCTGCATGCAACAAGGAAAGAAGAAGTCTGCATACAGCGAGCTTGTATTGGAAGAGCTGAAGGAGAACAACTTTGCTACATGTTGCACGACTTGACACTGAAATCTATGGATACAGTAAGGCCAATTGCAGCAATAGAGAAGAAGTTACAGCAACCGAAGTGAGACATGTACAGCGGGTCAACCTCGAAGGATTCAACACTCGTTGCATGTTCTCTGTTGATACGAGGAAACATCAACTTCAGTTGAAGGTGCAGTGCGCGACAGACTGAAGCATAAAGGACAAATACAAGGACGGCGAGTGAATGAAGAGCTGCCACCTGGCCTGAGCAAGCGCCTGCAACCTGCAACAAAAAGGACAGCCGTAATTAATGGCCCTGATGCCCAAGGAGGAGTTTGTCTCCTACTTTTTCAGGTGCGCATTAAATTGGATGTACCTTGAAGATCATGAAGATCATGAAAAAAAATGTTGAGCGTCCAGATCGAATCAACAAGGAATATACTTGAGCGTTAATGGATCAACGGTCAGGATGCAACAGCAGAAGAGAGAAGCTTAAATGAAGACGCGTGGAATGTGTACCCTTCAACTGGTGCATTCCAGCAACTATAAAAGGAAGGAGTGAGACTGAAAAGAAGAAGGACTGAAAATTTGAAGATCGTACCCTAAACTTCCAAGATTACAGCGATCATCGAGCTCAAAGAAATATCCAACACTTTTCAGTCTCTCACTCAACCCGAAGCAAAAACATTCTACCATTGAAGATTCTGAGTGTTTTTGTTTCACCACAGTTGAAGATTTGTATAAACCTTTTACATGATGTATGTGTAGGTTGTTTTATCTAGGTGTCCACAGTTGATAAGAATTAAATCCTTGTTGTGCGTTTTGGTCCTGTTGAAGACAACATCATGTGTGGATCATGTCTAGTTGCTGAAACCTAAGAAGAGAGTAAGAACTTAGTAGGCTTAGTTAGAGTCCTTAGGCCGTGTTTGTTTGGTGGGCTTGGGCTAGATATGCATTTTTACCCAACACAAATCTTTGTCTAGTTGATGGGTTTAAGGCCCGGTTAATCTATTGGGCCCGGGATTATAAAGAAGGTTTGGGTTATGTTATGGGTAGGTTTATAAACCCATGGAGCTTGGGGGGATTCAACTTTTCCGAACAGTACACTTTGTACTCAATCGATTTTGCCCCAATAAAGTGGTGTGAAATGACATGAATACCCCTCGATATAATGAATTTACATGTTTGCCATTCAATTTTTATCCAACAATGGGAATAAACTCTAGTTTATTTCTTCTGTGTGAATCTGCGAAAGGAAGGCTTGAGGAATCTGAGAAGAGATGGCTTGAAAAGGATATCAGTCTTCAATCAACGGAGGATGTTGTGAGAAAATTGTGCTCCGTCTTAGCCATTACTTACATCAATTCTAATTGAGTCGCCCAACAATTTCTTGGAGGCAAGGACCGATCAAGAATTTAGGATTTATGCGAATTAATTTTGATATACATACTACAGATAGTGTGTGCATAAATCGGACCGACAATGTTAGTTTTAGTTTTAGGACATTGTGATTTTTGCAGAAGTATATAAATATTCTGGTTCCTGGTGTTTGGTTTCTATTTCAGATTAGGTGTCATATCTTTACACTTAGAAATGTCTTCTTAATATGTTTTTCGGTTACATAATGTTCTACAAATTCCAGAAAGTTTACAAAGTATTAGGATAATGTGTTGTAGTTATTTAATATGTGTTTACGTGCTTATTGGAGATTTGTTGTTGAGACTCTTAATTATTAAGTATCTTCTGAGCCATCATTTATATATTGGCTATTAAACATATTATAATCTGATGTCTCACATAGTTTAATAATCTATCTTAATTGTATGTATAAATTTGATGATGAATTAATGACACTCACCAACACTTTTGTTTGATGTTGGAATCCTATGATCTATTTGTAAATCAATTAGTTGGGTTGGGTGTATAATGTGTGTGTATATATATATATATATATATATATATATATATGAGTTTATTACTTTTTATGCCCCGTAAAGTAGGAGGTCTGGCAATCTTGGACATTATTATATCGGGCTGGCCAATTTGGACATTATTGTTTAAAAATTAGCAATGTATGCCCAATTTCAGCCCGAATGACTTATTTGGGTTGAAATCGCATGTGCAGTGCACATGTGGCCCTAATTTCGGGCTTTTCGGGCCAACTTAGTTGATGTGGCAACCATCTTATATTTAAATGTAATTTAATTGTACACATGAATGCCACTTGGATATAAAATGGTGATGTGGAAATAAAACATAAAATAAACATTAATATGTATTAAAAGAAAAATCAAAATTAAAGTGAAATTAAAAAAATCATCATCTTCCTCTTCATACATATCCCCGTCGGTGGATGGCGGCGGGGGGCGGCGTGGATTGGGGGAGGGGGCGGCGGGGGGAGGGGGAGACCACCAAATTTCCACACCAGGGGGTGGATGGCGGCGGAGGGCGGCGAGGATTGGGGGAGGGGGCCGGCGCAGGGGTAGCAAATTTGGGGGAGGGGGGCGGTGGGGGGAGGGTTAGACCACCAGATTTCCACACCAGGAGGTGGATGGCGGCGGAGGGCAGCGAGGATTGGGGGAGGGGGGCGGCGGAGGGGCAGTGAATTTGGGGGAGGGGGAGACCACCAGATTTCCACACCAGGGGGTGGATGGCGGCGGAGAGCGGCGAGGATTGGGGGAGGGATGGCGGCGGAGGGGCAACGAATTTGAGGGAGGGGACGGCGGGGGGAGGGGGAGACCACCAGATTTCCACACCAGGGGGTGGATGGCGGCGGAGGGCAGCGAGGATTGGGGGAGGGGGGGCGGCGGAGGGGCAGCGAATTTGGGGGAGGGGGCGGCGGTGGGAGGGGGAGACCACCAGATTTCCACACCAGATCTTGCTTTAGCAATTTTGCTAACTTATTTTCCTATGAGTGGGCAGTTGGGTTGGCTCCTTGATGCTATTGTCGGTGGATGGCGGCGGAGGCGAGGATTGGGGGAGGGGGGGGTGAGAGGGGGATTTCCACACCAGATCTTGCTTCTTAAAAAATGTTTTTAATTTTTTTAATTTTTGGTTTATTTTTATTTCATGTCAGCTAATTTGGCCCGAAAAGCCCGAAATAAGGGCCACATGTGCACTGCACGTGCGATTTCAGCCCAAATAAGCCATTCGGGCTGAAATTGGGCATAAATTGCTAATTTTTAAACAATAATGTCCAAATTGGTCAGCCCGAAATAATAATGTCCGAGATTGCCAAACCCCCTACTTTACGGGGCGTAAAAAGTAATAAACTCTATATATATATATATATATATATATATATATATATATTCAAACCAGTAGTACTCAATTAACCTCGGGTTGTTATCATAATTGAGATTTGTATATTTAAAACTTCTTCATTTGTATATAGAGTAGTCTGATTCCTTCATAGTTTTTAATGGTAGTTTGTCATATTTACATTTTAATGACAGATCTTTCTACCTTTATGGACTCCCATATTAATAAGTATTATTCACATTGTGAGATTTATATGGGCTGACATAGTAGTTTCAATTGGATGGTTACACATAATATATAGTGATATATTTATACACATCTACTTCCAACATATTATTGGACCTATCACTCGAAATCTCAATCACTTGATCCAAAGGTGTGTATTTCCATGTTCCTGGACTGGGAATGGTGTCATCATCGATCAGAATCACATCGGATCTAGCTCATGGTGAATCAACACACACGGGGGCCCAAATAGTACTTGCAAGTCATCCCAATGAGGATCGCCATAAGATGCATACGCATTGGAGAACGGATCCTCCTGTCCAACATTTCTCATCAGAAACTACATCAATTTTAAACTCATTGTCAATATGAAATCGATGGGAAGATGGTAGAATTTTGTACCTTAATGATCTCGGCCTAAAATTCGGGCATGCAGCTCAGTTCATTGTTCTCTTTAGCCCAAAATATCTTGTCATGCCACGTCATCTTTGAGAATGTTGCATGTCTTTTTCGAAGTTTGCGGACTTGTTTGACACACTCCTTCAAATCAAAGTTTTTGTTGAGGCATTTGTTAATAATCATGCAACTGACTAATTTTGTAAACTCCACAGCTAAAGTGGAGTTGATAGGATGCAAGATTCTTACAATAATAATGCATGTGATCAAGTGTGAGTGTTACATGTATCAGTAGATTTGTTAAGATATAAGATGCATCACAGTAAACTAGTATTTCAGACGTGCGTTGAACGAGACTATATTTTTATTTTGGTGTAATATAATCTCATTATCGATTCAATTAAATAATTTTGTAGATTAAGAATCACATAATTGAACAATATCTTAAATATTCATTATCGGTGGCGTTCTTATTTTCTCATATTATCATAGGCATGGTTTATTGGATAATATAAACATAATTATGGACCAACAGTATATTAGATTAAAATAATTCCTATTTCAATTAAAGGTGTCAAAACAAAAATAGCTCTATAACGTAAACTGTAGCCCTCTTAAAGGACAAGCCATGAAACATCGCATAGGATTTTTTTGAGTACATGAAGTTTGGATCCTCAATGGAATGTTATGCAGACAACGCACGATTTCGTCAATCGGTGTTCCACGACATTCATCACTTTCATGGTGAATTGAACCCTAGCTATAATAGGTGAGGAAAAGAATTTTACATTGCCACATCACTTTCATCACTAAACAAATAATTAGATCATGTAAAACATAATACACAAGAAGATCATAGCCAAGAAATCATCGGAGACTCCAGATTGATAATGTTAAAAACAGTTTAAATTTTCTCTTCAATTACTCAACACAGTTTGAAAAAAGCTAACATCACAACAAATTGGTATATACCTAGAAATCAATTTTCAAGTAACTAGTTTAATCGAAAGAAGACAACTTCCCATAACAACTCTACTCAATTTTCTTTCCAATAAAATTCACCTCACTAAATTTCACATTCATAATCAAATTTCGACTTGTAAATAGCTCAACCCACATGTCTAGGGCTTGTGCAAAAGAATGAAAACTGTGAAGAGAAGAAATAAAAGTTCACAATTATACCTATTCGACATCGAATTTCAAATCTCTTGCTTAATTTTTTTGAGGATGCAAGGGAGTCCAACTTAATAAACTTGTGGGATTTTCAAACTCCAACAAATCGAAAGATACTTAGAGAGGAAGAAACTCAATCTTCAAATGAAAATCTATAGTGAGGTGTCACGACATTTTCGAGCATTTGAGGCAAGATTCTATTGTGATTTCATATATTTATAATAGATGGATATTAGCTTGTGAACGACAATCTTTGTTTTCACAGTAATGGATATTGGGTTATGAATGGATTGCATTTTCTATCTTTTCTATTTTTGGTAATTTTGCAAAAATAAAGGTAAGGGTAATATAGTAAATTACTAACTTTTATCTCCTTAAACCCATGAACCAAACATGAGTTTAAAAAACCAGTTTAAAATAACCTATAATTTAATCAACAGACTATCATTCAAACCAAACACAAAATTTATCTCAATCTCATGTCGTAAACCATTGAACCAAACAAGCAATTAAGATAAGTGAACAGTGCAATCCCACTAATTTAATCAATATAAACAATCTCAAAACAAACGACACCTATTGTTTTTTAGTAGGAAAAGAGTTCTGTAAATCTAAAGCTCTAGTGGATATCCTCTTTGTGAAGGAGAAGAGAGGACATAGAAGGCTTACACCACCTTCGAACCTCTATAAAAGCTTTGTGTTCACTTACTGCTTTCAACATACATTTCTATATCTTGCTGCATGCATATCAATGGCCTCGTTTATATGAGCTTAAATGTGAATCTGACATTTTAACTTATAGTTAAAAGTGTTATAATATATCTGCTGAACTCTCTATTCTTTAACATATTCCGTTGTGCATAACTCTGAGTGTGAAGCTGCAACAACAAGTTTGTTGCAAGTAGATCACTAGACTGATAAGTTGCTGTAAACAGCAATAACTTTCAACAGCTTCCAAAGAATAGAGAAAAAGAGCGAAAAAGAGAGAGATTCATTCACCCCCTGAACCTCTGCATCCACTTGGGACCAACAGAAATCTTAGAGGTGTCTGGAAGAATCTCTTTTCACTCGGGCATCCCATCAGTCATCATGGTTTTGATAAGTTGTTTCCTGATGATTTATCAAATCAACATATAACATCTGGTTTACCTTAAAGAAACCCAGATAATATTCTGCTTGTTTGTCACACTGCCTCAAGGTTTCCCTAACAGCTCCTGTGTGTTCCTTTTCAACATATTGGTTATTCCAATATGTTATCTTGTCTTGATGTTCCCATGCGTACATCGTCAAAATTTGACGATATCTCATGTAATGTATACATCTTGGACATTCATCCAAATCCAATTTTCTCGAATAATTCTCAATAGTTATTTACATAAAAATAATAAATATAACTTCAAGTTTTTAATAAACCTGGGCTCTGATACCATTTTGGTGTCAGGATCGAGAAACAACATGGATTGGATTATTTAGAATTTCTTTGGAAAACTTGGAAATAGAAAAATGAGTTCTGCTAATAGCAAAATGAGCTTTGGAAATAGTCTTTTATTATCCAAAATAATCCAAAATCGTACCTAAGGTGTGTGCATTACACTTGATGAATTTGGGGGTTATGTGCTGAATTTTTGAAAATCCAAGTGTTTACTACGCAATTTCTTTCTTACAAGGGGGTTTGACACAACATTTTTAAAACAAGGGGGTATGTCACATTAACCCCGCAGTTCAAAATCAAACATTTATCATGTGACGATGCATAGAGCAAAATTAAGTACCACAGGTGTAAGTTGATATGAATACATGAGCTATTGTAATAGTAAACAAATAGGATGAATTAAACAAGTATCATTTAAAGACGACAAATACATGTAGCCATATGACAAATACTAATTGTGGTCATATATAGGAGATACTTGGATTCATCATAAGACTTCTTCTGATGCTATTGCAAGGAGTAAGACACAGGTGTACCAGGTAATCTACTTTCTTTTCCCAGTTAACTTGTTAAATTTTTTATAGTTGGACTCTTTCTATTGTAGCCTATAATCTCTAAACTCATATCCATAGTTGAAACACATCCCTCCCCCAATGCTACAACATGTTCTTTATGAGAGTGTTGCTCACTTGTGATTGGAGATGTTCTCCATGACTCTCTTTTGTGCCTTGGACCTATGCAGGTGGTGATGTTAATTTTTGGATCACTGGTTCTGTAAATAAGTGTTTGATTTGTTTTTGTGGATAGGGTTAAATTCAATTTTAGTTCATTTAAAAAGTCACTGTCCAATTTTCGTCCATCATGGAAGCGATTTTCAATTTTAGTCCAATTAAGCCAAAAATCGTCACTATTTGGTCCATTTTTGTCACTATTTCGTCCACCATGGAAGCGATTTTCAATTTTCAGTTTTCAATTTTAGTCCAATTAAGCCAAAAATGGACCAAATGGTGACGATTTTTGACTTAATTGGATTAAAATTGAAAACCGCTTTCATAGTGGACGAAACTTGGAGAGTGATTTTTTAAATGGATTAGAATTGAATTTTTCCTTGTGGATATGTCTGTTTCATTGGTGGCATCATGTGGATATCTCTAAAATGGTTGGGGCTGCTGTTGATTTTTTTGGGTTGTTTTTATTTTAAGATATTGGTTGGGGCTGATATTTTGAATTTATTGGGCTTGGTCTTTTAAACTAAAACTATCAGTCTTTGCTACCATTTGGATACTCTTTTGGGCCTAAACTAATGGGTTGTTTCGTTCATAATTATATATACCCAGCCCCTTTCACTAATTGTGGTTGATAGGATTCATGTGGCCACCACTTTTGCCACTACTATCTTTTGTCCCCTATGACATATATGATAATTTTAAATAGAGTTAATTACCTTTTTTACCCTGTAATTATGGTCAGTTATCAAATTCAAACTTTTTACTTTCGAGCTTGCAATGTAAGACTTTAAGATTATGTTTTTCGCGAATTTTGCCCAAATTGAGCGCGAAGTGTCAAATTGGGCCCAAATTGCACGTGAATTGCACATGATGTCTAATTTTCGGGCCATTTTATCCGACGTGGAAACTAGTTTCACACGTGGACGACACATGGCAAGGAATATCTGACGTGGAAGACACATGGATATTTTTAAATTAAAAAATACTAAAAAAATAAAAAATTAAGGAGAAAAAATGAAAAAAAAAAAAATGTCCCCTCCCCCTTACCCTCCACCACCATCAACACTCCTGTATCGCACCACCCACCACCACCACCATCATCCGCCTCTCACCACCTCCCACCACCACCCCCAACAGCCGCCTCCCACCGCCAACACCTGTAGCACCAGCCTTAAAAAACAGATCTGAGAAAATGAAGGTGGAACAGATCTGAGATAGAAGAGAGAAATCGGGGATGGTGGCGGAGGGGTGGGGGAGAGAAATCAGGGATGTGGCGGAGGGGGTGGGGGAGAGAAATCACGGCCTTCGGCGAGCACCCCAGCACCGCCGTCGCCCTCCTCACAGTCCACCGTCGTCGTCTCTCTGTCACTCTCTCTCTCTCTCTCTCTCTCTCTCTCTCTCTCTCTCTCTCTGCTGCTGTGTCCGGCGCCGCCATGTGCGTGGGTGAGCTGTGCCTCCTTGAGCGGCGATGCAGGGTGTGTGCGTGTGCGTTTGGTGTCCGGGTGGGAGCCGCCGTGTCGGGTGCCGGGGTGGTGCGGTAGTGGTCGCCGACAGTGGGGTGGGGAAGGGGGAGGGGGGCTGCCGGGGAAGAAGGGGGCATTTTTTTTCCTTAACTTTTTATTTTTTAGTATTTTTTCCACGTATCTTCCACGTCAGATATTCCCTGCCACGTGTCATCTGCGTGTGAAACTAGTCGCCATGTCGGACAAATCATGGAACTCACGTGCTATTCACGTGCCAATTGAGCCCAATTAAGCGATTCGGGCTCAATTGGGGAAAAATTGGCGAAAAACATATTCTTAAAGTCTTACATTGCAAGCCCGAAAGTAAAAAGTCCGAATTTGATAACTGACCATAATTACGGGGCAAAAAAGGTAATTAACTCTTTTAAATATTCTATGTGTTATCCTAATTCTTTTTGCAGCTTATGTATGCTATGAAGGATTTGTTGCCCTTAGCCTCAAGGTTGAAGATTAATCGCAAAAGCTAACGACCTCATTTTGGATATTCTTTTTCCTTTTACAGGGGATACCTGTTCTAATTTGTATTTTGCTTGTAGCCATTCGTCTTAGCATATCTCTACCAAAATCCAAAAATCTGATTACTTGGACCATTGGGTCTTTTAATCATTTCTTTGAGGTTTGTTGGGAGATTTAGGTTGGTGGCATTCATCTGTTTGGCATATGAGGCTTATAAACCTCTTAGTTGCTTTCCTTCTATTTTGCTTTCTTTTGTGCGCTTGTTTGAACATTTTTCCTATGGTGGAATTAGGGTTGTGCATGGGTCTCGAAGATCATTGAAACCGAACCAAAATCTGAACCGAAAAAGTTCTGATCCGAAAATATTTAACTTTTTGACTTTATCCGTACTGAATTGAACCGAATTTTTTCCGGTACGATTCTGGAGAATTTTCAATTATCTGAACCAGGAATCGAACTAAACTAGGACCGAACCAAACCGAATTGAACCGAACCGAAGAACCGAAATTCAAGAGTATTATTTATACATATTATTCATACTTCATATAGCTATAGTGAAACCTTTATAAATGAATACCCTTGAGACTAGAAAAAAATATTCATTTAGCGAAATTATTTATTTATCGATAAATGAATAATTTATTCATTTATCGAATTGTCCAGCTCATCTTGGTAGTAGATAACTGTCCAGCTCATCCAATGGTTGTTGAAGGGTTAAAAAATGTAGAGTTGTTTTTCTTGTCTTCTAAGTTCTAACACAACGTCTAAAATTCAACCATGTGATGCTGGGATCATTCGGGCATTCAAAGTTCATTATCGACTGATTTGTTCCCGACCCTGTCTTCCTCTTCTCCGATGAAAATCAGAATTCTTCGGTTAAAAGTACCTGCAAAACAAAGAACACCGGGGATTTTTACCGGTGAAGAGACTCTGACGCTCAAGTCAGTGATCCGGAAAAACTAGCAATTTTTTATAATAATTTTATGTATTTTTTTGTGTCTATGTCCTAAAGAATAAAGGAGAAAAGGTTATAAATACTCCGTGAAGGATGTGACAGTTAAGTCTTTCATAAAAACTGGGAAGTGGGCGGTTTATCCCCGATCGTGGCGATTATCTAAATTTAAACTAGTTTGTCTCATATACTCAAGATCAGTTCGTCTTCTTATCCCGAAAGTCTAGTTAGTTCGTGTTCGTTTCCATATAAGCTATGAACTATTGTCGGAAAGAATAGCTCGCATCCGGATGCACCGTAATCTACTTTATTCCTTTCAGGGGAATATCTGTTCGCCTCTTTGTTCTGTTCGCTTCTTTGTTCTGTTCGCTTGCTTCTTTCTAAATAGTTCGCATCGGTCGGTTTTTGTTTTTGAACCAGTTCACTTTCCCAAATAACTCGAATGTGATCAGTTCGACCACATCAAGTATTCCCCCCCTTCAAAGTGTGTGTTTACACGCACTAGTGTAGTTCGGATTGCATCTGCTAAGTGTGACGCTTTCTCTAGAAGCAACACATCCCATCAATCATCCCCAAGCGACACGTGTTAGCCAGTTCCCTTATCCCAATACGCCCTCTCACCTCTATCGTTAGATTACATCGTATCCAATGGTCGAAAATTCGTGACTTTTCAATTTTCCCCCCTCCCCCCCCCCCCAAAATGAAGAGTCGTATTCTCCCTATATATATCATCTCTTCTTCTCAAGAAAACCCTTCTGCAAAATTACTGTACACTTACATATAAAGCAAGAGTTTTTCTTCTGCAATTTCTAGGACTTCTTAAACAAACCAAGTACCATTTTCCTTCCTTCTCCTTTTCATTTCAATGGCGTCCTCTGATTCTTTAATCCATCTGAGAGACGAAAGTGAATCAGAGGAAGGATTTGAGCAATTTCCTCTACGCCCTTTTTCTGAATCTTCAAACCCCAAACATTCTTCCTCTAGCCGCCAAAACCCTTCCAATCCTCCAAAAAGATCTCGTAAGAAAACTGTAGATAACGTTTTTTCTGCAACTAAAACCACCCATACTCACACCATTCTTTTAAGTTCGCTCATGATGGGGGGTTATGCTGTTGTGATCCCCGATCCCGATGATCGTCCACACCGAGCTCCTACTGGTTGCCAGACATGGTTCTTAAAACATGTCACCCTAGGTTTAGTTCCTCCTATTCATCCTTTTTTCCTAGAGATTGGTTCGGCTTTCAGTGTATGTCCGAACCAATTACATCCGAACTCCATTAGTTACATCGTGTCTTTTTACATGGTGTGCAAATAGATGGGTGTCGAACCAACTACTGATCGATTCCGATCTTGCTTCGTTCTCAAACACACCAACCCTTATCGCTTTTACTTGAGTCCCCGTAACGGTGGGAAACGAGCTCAATTTTTATCCTCGGGAGATGATAAGATCAACTCTTGGGAAAAGTACTATTTTTTTGTTCGTGCACCAGCGAACCAACTTTTTCGATCAATTCCTTGGGATGAAACTTCGAACCGGGCTGACCCTGCTCCTCAATGGGATTTTGAGATCGCAGCCTTGGATAGGATATTCCGTTTTGGGTTGTTCGATATAGTACAAATGAGTTCCTAAATGTCGTTGTTGTCTTTCTGGGGGTTTTATCCAAACAGCCAAGTTCCCCGCAAATTCAATCTAGGTTGCTTGAACTTTTTTCATTATTTCTCTTATTATCTCTGTTTCAGTTTGTCGGACTGTGCCTTACTTGGAACTTGAATCGTTTTTTGTTGCAGACAACACAATGAATAAATTCTTCAAATTTGGCTCGAAGACCCCTGATGCGGAGAAGATTACTTTTTTTCCCTCTGAAAAAGCAGTAAATGCCAGACTAGCGGTGATCTTCCGTCAGGAAAAGGAGAGACGCCTTGCCGAACTAACCTCTAAAACCCCCGGTTCGACAGAAAACATAATTCAGCCAGAGGGGGGTAGTACTTCTGTTAGTTCGGGTCTAATCGCATCTCCCTTGACTGTCATGGATGCTCAACCTTCTCCCTCGTTACTGCTGCGCAGGCCCTTGATCCTATTGATCTTGCAAAAGAGATTAACGAGGAAGCAACTGAAGCTACAACTTCCTTACGCAGGAAGAAAAAAGGGTCTTCTAGTTCGCAGAAAACTCCAAAGAAGCATAAAACTGATGGAGGACCGAAGACTATTTCGGAAATTCAGGAGGGAGTGGTTGTTCGGAGTGAGAAAGCTGCTGAGGATGAGGAGGATGCTGAAGAGAAGGAGTTGAGACTGAACTTAATTCGTGCGGTGAATTTGAGCAAGTTTTTTGAGAGTTTGGACAAAAGAGCCCTCCGTCGACGAGATCAAATTCAGTAGCAACGTGATCAACTGAGGGAGGTGGTAGAGGAAAAGAAAACCCTGGAGAGTGACTTAACGATGAATGCCGGCAAAGCCGAAAACCTGCCAGCTCGGTTGGAAGAGCGGGAAGTAGAGCTGGCACTTGCTCATTCAGAGGTGGCCAAAAAGGAAGAGTTGCTGTTGGCCAAGGAAAAGTTTGCCATGGAGAAACAGTCTGCTTATCTGACTACGGAGGCTGAGATTAGGAGGCTGAAGGAGGAACTGGAGGAAGAAAAGAGCACCCGAGCTGAGTTCAGTAAAGCCATGTGGAATGAAGGCTTTTATCACTTTGCTCGGAGTTCAGAAATGGAGTTAACAGCGGAAAACTTCCGAGAGAGACCCCTGTTCCGTCTTTGGAATTCTGTTCTTTTCCTTTCTAAGGCTGCTCCGATGGCCGAAGCTTATTTTCGAGAGGGGGTCAGACTTTGCCAAGAGGAAGTGGGGCAGGCCTTTCAGTTCAATGTCGATTCGCTAGGCGAGAAGCTGCAACAAACATTTCCCATTCCTCTTGGCTGGCACGGGGATCCAAATGAAGATGTTGATGCCCACTGGTGGACGGGCTGTTTAGAAGAAGCACTCAAAGAAGTTCTTCCAGACAAAATTCTTGATAACCCTGGTACCAGCTTGGCTCCTCCAGCACCCGAAAAACTAGATCCGAGTTCGACTGTGGACCTGCCAGAGGACATGTTTGATCCTTTGCTTCCGACCTCGATCAACAATCCAACTTCTGAGTCAACTCCTTCTCCTGATCATCTTAAATTAACTTTCTTGTACCTTTTTTTTTTTTTTTTGTAAACAACTTTTATATATATCCGAAGTTCTGAACATAATGTGTGTCCTCACAACTAATCTACAAAAGTATATCAGAAATGAAAAGCCTGATTTAATCACAACTCCTTTACTTTGTGGGGATGTGTCCCTTTACTCAATCATACTTCACTTCGCTGAATCGAGGTATTCTGAGTGAATACTTTACTTCGCTGAATAAATATATTCAGAAACTCATCACTCTCTTCAATTTGCTTGATCATGGAGTTCCGAGGGAACCCCTCAATTTGCTTAGTCACAGTGTTTCGAGGGAACTCTTCAATTTGTTTAATCATAGAGTTCCGAGGGAACCCTTCAGTTTGCTTAATCATAAAGTTCCGAGGGAACTCTTCAGCTTGTTTAATCGGGGAGTTCTAAGAGAACTCTTCAGTTTGCTTAATCATAGAGTTCCGAGGGAACTCTTTAGCTCGCTTAATCATAAAGTTCCGAGGGAACTCTTTAGCTTGTTTAATCAGGGAGTTCTAAGGGAACTCTTCAGTTTGCTTAATCATAGAGTTTCGAGGGAACTCTTTAGTTCACTTAATCATAGAGTTCCAAGGGAACTCTTCAGTTCGTCTAATCAGGGAGTTCTGAGGGAACTCTTCACTTCGCTTAATCATGGTGTTCCGAGAGATATACGAATAATTATATGAAAATCAGCAGAATTAGAAGACTCAGGGATTTAACGTGGTTCGGTCAATTCGACCTACATCCAAAAGATCTCTTATTTCATTAAAACAACATGAATTTAAAAAAGGAGTAAAAAGCAACATACTGACATGTGATACTTCAAGTATAAAACTTCTTCAAATGATTAATGTGCCATGGTCTTGGCAACACCCTTCCTCTTTCATCAGTTAGTTCGTAAGATCCTCCAGACAAAACTTTTGAAACAGTATATGGCCCTTCCCAAATGGCATCCAATTTCCCAATCTTCACCAGAGCATCAGATTGTCTTAAAACCATATCTCCAACTTGGAATTCTCTCTTCCGAATTTTCCTATTGAACGCCACTTGAATAAGTCTTTTGTAGAGTTCATGCCGAATTCTAGCTTCATCTTTGACCTCGTCTAAAAATAACAAATCAGTTCTGATCAATTCTTCATTTTGTTGAGGATTGAAGTTAGTAATCCGTAGAACTTCTCCTTGAATTTCAGCTGGGACCACAGCGTCCATTCCGAATGCTAGACTGAAAGGGGTTTCTCCAGTGGTTGATCTGGCTGAAGTTCGATACGTCCACAAAACTGATGGTAGTTCACCCAATTTGATTTCTCATATTCGAGCCGTTTCTTGAGTCCATCCAATATAATTTGATTAACCACTTCAACTTGTCCGTTTTCCTGAGGATGAGCCACTGGGGTAAATACTTGTAAAATTTTCATCTCTTTACACCACTCTGTGATCTTTTTTCCTCTAAATTGAGCTCCATTATCTGACACCAAAATCCTTGGCAAACCAAACCTGCAACAAATACTTTTCCATATAAAGTGAATCATATCAGCCTCAGCAATCTTAACCAAAGGTTCAGCTTCGACCCACTTAGTAAAGTAATCAACAGCCACCACCAAGAACTGCTTATTTCCTCTGGTTTTAACAAGTGGACCGATTATGTCAATTCCCCATCTAGCAAAAGGACAAGGCGAACATACAGTAAGCATATCTGTAGCCGGCGTATGAATTCTCCATCCATGTTTTTGACAAGAATCACATTTCCGAACTATTTCCTCAGCATCATTCTTCATTGTAGGCCAGTAGAAACTAGCTCGTGTAACCTTTCGAGCGAGTGTCCTTGCTTCTGCATGCTCAGCACATCCTCCTTCATGTGCCTCCTTTAGAACCTTAATTCCCTCTTCTTGGGATAAACATCTTGCATCTGTAGGTAAAAAGGTTTTTCTATATAACACTCCATCAAGAATATAATAGAATCGAACCTGTTTTTCCAACTTCTCGAGATCTTTTGTATGTCCTTCTTTTGCTCCACCTAAAAAATTCAACAAAGGAATTCTCCAATCGTGCTCTCCCATGTTAACATTCATTACTTCGTTTTCTTTTCCTACTCCCATAACAGTAATACTCCTCTGCGAACAATCTTGTAACGAACTCCCAATTTTTGATAGATAGTCTGCTTTCTGATTTTCACTTCGAGGTATCTGTTCGATCCGAAGTTTTTCGAACCTTTTTTCCATATCTCTTATCTTTTGCACATAAGAAATCATGCGATCTTCTTTGACTTCACATTGGTTTCGAAGCTGTTGAGTCACCAATTGTGAATCTGATTTAACTATCACATCACGAGCTCCAGCCTGTTCGGCTATTTTCAATCCCTGTAAAAAAGCTTCATATTCCGCTTCATTGTTAGATGCCTTAAATTGAAATTTTATGACGAACTCTAACTCATCTTTCTCCGGGCTAATCAACAGTATCCCAACTCCTGCTCCTTGACGGGACGATGATCCATCTACAAATACTTCCCATTCCTTCTTTTCTTGTATCCTGGTTGTCTCCTGGATAAAGTCTGCCAATGCCTGACCTTTAATAGCTGTTCGCGGTTCATATTTTAGGTCGAACTGTCCCAACTCAATAACCCACTTTACTAACCTTCCTGATGCATCCGACTTCCCCAATACAACACTTAAAGGATGGTTAGTTCGTACTATTATGGCACCCCAAAAAATATGGTCTCAACCTTCTCGCCGTAGTGACTAGGGCGTAAGCGACCATTTCTACTTCGGTATAGCGGACTTCGGCTCCATGGAGAACTTTACTAACAAAATATACAGGGAATTGATCTTTACCTTTTTCACGAATCAAAATCGACCTGACTGATTCTTCTCCCACTGCTAGATACACGATCATCGTACTTCCTTTAACGGGCTGTTTCACCAAAGGAAGTGATAGAAGAAATGCCTTCAAATCCTCGAATGCTTTTTGACAATCCGCACCCCAACTGAACTGGCCATTCTTTCTTAAGATTCTGAAGAAAGGTAAACCCCTATCTGCCAGCCTTGATATGAACCTGCTCAAAGCAACAATACGACCAGTTAGTGTTTGTACCTCTTTTATAGTTCGAGGAGGTGACATCCCTTGTATAGCTTGAACTTTGTTGGGGTTGCCTTCTATCCCTTTATCCGTAACCATATACCCCAAAAAATTTCCTGCTTTCACTCCAAACGAACACTTGGCTAGATTTAACCACATCCCATGCTTTCGCATTGTTGCCATAGTTTCCCTCAAATCATATGCATATGTGTTCGCCTGTATGCTTTTCACTAACATATCATCAACATATGCTTCCATGTTACGACCTAATTGATGCTTAAACACCTCATCCACCATTCTCTGATAAGTAGCCCCAGCATTTTTCAATCCAAATGGCATAACCGTATAACAATATGTACCTGAGGAAGTAATAAAAGCTACATTGGGTTTGTCTTCCGGATGTAACATGATCTAATGATATCCTTGCGCCGTATCCATCATGCTGAGGAGTTCGCATCCCGCAGTTGAATCCACTAACTTATCAATCTGTGGAAGAGGATAGTGATCCTTGGGACAGGCCTTGTTCAAATCCTGAAAATCAATGCACATTCTCCACTTATTCCCTGGTTTCGGGACCAGTACTACGTTGGCTAACCATCGAGGGTACTGGATCTCTTCAATATGCCCAATTTCCAGTAACTTTTCGACTTCTCTCTTGATGATTTCATTCTGTTGATCTCCGAAATGTCTCAATTTTTGTTTAATTGGTCGAACATCAGGCTTGATGTTTAACTTATGAACTGCCACTTCCGGGTTTATACCTTTCATATCCTCAGGCTTCCACGTGAACAAATCTACATTATCTTGAAGAACTTGCACTATTCCTTTTTTGATTTGTTCTGGCAGTTGACTCCCAAGCCGAACTGAATGTCCCGGTAGCTCCGGGATCAACTCCACACTCATCAATTTGCCTTCCTCGAATTCTGCAGTATTCAATTCATCACCCTTCTTTAAACTCTTATCCCTTCCTCGATCAACGTTATCTCTCTGTTCGCTATGGCGTTTCCGAGATTCGGACTGACGAACTACCGCTACATAACAACGTCGAGCAGTTTGTTGGTCACCATGAACCACTCCCACTCCTACTATGCGTCCCTCCTCATTTTCAACAGGAAATTTCATCATTAAATGTGCAGGCGAAATGACTGCGGCATATGAGCTCAGAGAGGGACGACCTAAAATCACGTTATATTGAGAGGGGGTGCATCCACTATGAGAAAAGTCATCGTTTTATTTTGTCTCCATTCTCCATCTCCTAGAACCATAGGAAGCTGGACCTTGCCATAAACTGTCACAGATTCTCCTGCAAAACCATAAAGTGAAGTTTCTACAGATTTTACCTCCACTGTCGATCACATCTTCTTGAAGCAATCCATGAACATGATATCAACCGAACTTCCAGTATCAACGAACACCGCTCAATATTAAAGCCTCCTATCTCAGCAACAATCACCATAGCATCAAACTGAGGACTTTGAATAGCCACACGATCTTGAACTCCGAACTCGATCACCACATCATCAAAAATTGAGTGAACCGTATTCTGTTCTTGTCGAACAGAATTGAGTCTCACTTTCCGAGCCTTGTTGGAATCTCCATCTGTTGGCCCGCCCATGATCATATGAATAGTGGGTATTTCTTCTTGCTTGGGCCTAGCTCGTGGTGGAAGAGGTGGAGGTGGAGGCAATTCAAGTCGCTCTTGCCTTCTTTCTCTTCTCGGCTCCTCTCGATCATTCCCCTGTTCGCGGTTTGGTTGAGTCCGACGAACAAACCGAGCTAATCTATTTTCCCTGATCAATCTTTCCGGCTCGTCTCGTAAATGTAGGAATTCATCAGTCCCATGCCCATACTCATTATAAAATCGACATAATTTACCGTTGCCAAAAGTGGGTGGCTTCTTTGGATTAGGGCTCCAGGTTGACGGCCATTTTAGTTAGGGTAAGTTCCATATCTCCATTAGTACTTGTCCAGGTGGCATGGTCATGGGAGTGTACTGCTCATATCTTCGCCCTGTCCTATTATCTCGTAAAGAGGGTGGTGCAAATCTCATTCGGTGTTCTCCTCCTTTTCTTTTCCTTGCAACATCATGCTCCTGAGGTCTACTCATTCGATTCGAGCTCTCATATTTTTTCATCCGAACTGCCTCCTCCAAGTTAATATGCTTAGTAGATCTTTGCAATAGGTCATCGAAACTTTTGGGCGTTTTCTTAACCAGCGAAGTATGAAGGTCGCCCTCTTTCAGACCTTGAATGAAAGCACTAACTACCAAATCATCTAAAGCTTCAAGAGCTTCTAAAGTAGCAACCGTGAATCTTTTGACGTAATTGCTCAACGTTTCATCCCCTTTTTGTTTCACCCCAAACAAAGTCTGAGTAGATCGCCTCTGTCTTCTCGAACTAGCGAACTGATGTAGGAACAACTCCGATAACTGCTCAAAACTGTAAATCATCCCATCACTCAACTGGCTAAACCACGTTTGAGCAGCCTCAGTGAGAGTAGTTGCGAACACCCTACATTTAATACCGTCTGAATACCGATGTAATAGAGCGGTATTTTTAAATCTACACAAATGGTCCCATGGATCTGTGGTACCATCATAATCAAAATTAACTGGCCGAAAAAAAGCCGGTAATTCATCCTCCATAACTTCCTCAGAGAAAGGATTTCCCCTCGAACTTCTTGGAACCCGTCGAACAGTTCTCTAGACTTCTCGCAACTCCTTTCTTAGATCATCCACCTTCTCAGATAGTTCTACATGTCCTCGCTTCTGGCCGCGAGGATGATCAAACTGACTTTCTTGCTCATCTGTCCGAGATTTGTCGTCTTCCAGTTCTTTTCTGGTATGAACATCAGTGTTACCTTGTTGTGACTCAACCTTCTGTTTGCCTAAAGCCTTCTGAACAGCCGCTTCTATCAAATTTGAAAGTTCCTCCGGTATCAAAGTGACAGTACCGGGAGGATTCACCGGTGCAGAACTCTGGTCCTCATCTTGCCTTATAGATTGTTCTCCTTCTTCTAACCTCCTTCGAGATCCTCTGGTATTCACCATCTTTACGATTTCTCAACGTCTTAAAAACTCAAAGTTGTGATACTTCCCACAGACGGCGCCAATTGATTTGTTCCCGACCCTGTCTTCCTCTTCTCCGATGAAAATCAGAATTCTTCGGTTAAAAGTACCTGCAAAACAAAAAACACCAGGGATTTTTCCCGGTGAAGAGACTCCGACGCTCAAGTCAGTGATCCGGAAAAACTAGCGATTTTTTTATAATAATTTTATGTATTTTTTTATGTCTATGTCCTAAAGAATAAAGGAGAAAAGGTTATAAATACTCCCTGAAGGACGTGACAGTTAAGTCTTTCCTAAAAAAGTGGGAAGTGGGCGGTTTATCCCCGATAGTGGCGGTTATCTGAATTTAAACTAGTTCACCTCATATACTCAAGATCAGTTCGTCTTCTTATCCCGAAAGTCTAGTTAGTTCATGTTCGTTTCCATATAAGCTACGAACTATTGTCGGAAAGAATAGCTCGTATCCGGATGCACCGTAATCTACTTTATTCCTTTCAGGGGAATATCTGTTCGCCTCTTTGTTCTGTTCGCTTCTTTGTTCTGTTCGTTTGCTTCTTTCTAAATAGTTCGCATCGGTCGGTTTTTGTTTTTGAACCGGTTCACTTTCCCAAATAACTCGAATGTGATCAGTTCGACCACATCATCGACGACGTTTTTATTCTAGCATCTTGCAGAGCGTTGAAGTGGACTCATCAAATCGAGAAAACATTAACATTTTGGATGCAATTAAGTTTGCTACCATGGCTTGGAGATTTGATATAACAGAAAAAAAACAATTGCTAATTGTTTCCGACATTGTAAGATACGATCTGAAGCAATTGATGTTCCCGAAGAAGAAGTTGACCAGTTAGAAGAAGATACAATTTAAGGATTAACAAATATCATTTCTAATTTGCACTACAGACATGTGATGGACGTCGAACATCTTTTGAACTATTCTAACGAGAATGATGCAGTTACGGAATTGCCTACAGATGAATAAATTATTGAGTCTGTACTAAATGATGAAAATGATCCAGAACCAGATGATAGCGGTGTCACACCAAATGTGTCATCGAAAGAAGCCTTCCAAGTGATAATCACCCTACGAAACTACTTGCTACAACATGAGTAAAATATTTCAGAAGTTTTGTTTGCACTAGAAAAAATTAAGGATGTGATGCATTTTGGTGGAAGAAAAAAGCAAACGAAATTAGACGATTTTTTTGTTAAGAAATGATCTTTTGTATTTGTTTATTGAAACACATTTTTTTAGGGTATTTATACACATATATATCTTATGTATTTTAATGATTATTCATTTATATTTACATAGGACCTTTAAGAATTCAAAAAAATATATTCATTAATGCATTTAGCGAGGTTATTCATTTACCTCATTGGCCCAAGTCGGGACTGAAGAAAATTATTCATTTGTCGAGGTTATTCATTTATCGAACATTCATTTATCGAGATTTCATTGTACATAATTCATATTTATCTAAGTTCATAATAATAATGCTATATTTATTTATAGAAAATTCCACATATAATTTCAATTTTCAAAATTTTGATAATTAATGACAATAACTTATATTCTAATGATGTTATAAAAGAAAACATATATATCTTTATATTTAAAAGATAAGTAAGAAACTAATGATATAAGAAAATTATAATTTTTGATGAGATATGAAACAACTTTTTTTTTATAACTTAAAAGATTGTGTAATCTCTATTCCCTATAATCTCTATAAATTTATAATTTCTTTGATAATCTAATTTTACATAATTATTATATAATTTACTTTAATTATATTAAATTAGTAAATTATTTAAAAAACTTTATCTTAACCTTTTGTTGTTACTTGTAAATGGAACAAGTTGCATCTTTGTGAAATTTTAGAAGTTTGGTTCATAAATTTTAGTTAGAAATTTATTATGATTCGTTAAAGTAAACAAACTCAAAATTGATGGTCGAAATGAGTCCGCTATTTTTGCTAGTTAGAAAGCACATTGAGCTTCTGAATTGGCTTTTAGCGTCGGTGGTCGGACTTTGGATCGTTTTAGGAGTTCTTCAACTCCTACTACAACGGAAGTTTTTATTTGCGTCCAAGATTGGTTGAGACACCAATTCAAGTTGAAGAATTAATAGAAGACATGACTAAACTTGAAAGAAGTATATACATATTTCTACTATTCTTTCTTTAACATATTTCATTTTCCTTTTATTTGATTTTTGTGATTTTTTTTTCTTTATTAGATGTTAAAGAGGACCCTAAAATTCAAGAGTTGGTGTTTCCAATAGCCGTCTTAGATTATTGATTGCTATGAACATGCACTAGAAGAAGATGTTTATTAAAAATTCATTTTGTTTGATATTAAACTTATTTTAAATTATTGAACTTTATACTATAGTTGTTTAATTTTTAGTTGTTAATTGAATTTTGTTGGTGGGAAAGTAGTGTTTAGTCATTTATTTTTTCTAATTATGTGCCTCTATGATAAATTTTTTGCCTTTTTTTTTTCTTTTTGGTTTAATTTTCTTAAATCTCCGACTATCAAAATTTTTGTCCCAAATTGATCCGTATCAATAGAACCGCATCCTCGGACTGAACCTAACCGAAATTTGATTTGATTTGGTTTTGGAGACCTTTTATTTAGGTTCGATTCTGGAGAATCATTTTTAGAATTATCCGACATTTGGTTCCACTTCAGAGATTTTCAAATCTCCAAACTGAACCGTACCGTGCACACCACATGGTTTTCCCACATAATCGCTTGTACATTGTTTAATTCTTCACCCTTGATATAGATTTTTTAGATTTTATCCAAAAAATAAAATAAAAAAATAGACAACAACAATAGTTGTGTCGTCTCTTCGGCCCCAAGATTTGGAGAACTTGCAGTGTTGTAAGACAGTCGTAATATTTCCATATAAAATTATAGTAATATAATATAGAGATTAGTCAAAATTAAATATAGCTGAACGATAATCGTTACTTCGAAGGATAAAACACTGTCATATTTCGTAGAGAAAAAAAAAAAAGAAAAAAAGAAGAGAAATTGAGACATGTTAAGTTCACAAATTTTCTCAATATAATAATTTTGTAAAATAAAATCTTTGGTAAATAATATTAAATGTAGTAGCTTTTAATATGACTAATATTTAATGACATTAAAGTAATGTTTAAAAGAACATTAATAAATAATATAAGAATTTTAGCTAGATTTATTAAATAAAATATGCTCTACTTTAAATATAGATATTTCAAAATAATTTGACAAAATATAAAAATAAAATGAGTTGATTAAAACAATAATTCAATTTTTTTAATTAATGAATTGAATACTATTTTTTGCACATATATATTTTAAAATAAAGTATGACATTTATTTGAAAATTAAATTTCAAATTTTATTTTTTATCACTTAATTGAAAAGAAAATTCAACTATTCTAAACGCTAACAATGAAGATAAAACGAAAATTTTGTGTTAATATATATATATATATATATATATATATATATATATAAGACCACCTATGCAATTTTCTCATTATAATAACTTATTAATATAAAATCTTTTCTAATTGTAATTTTAAATGCTCTAACTTTTAATATGGCTAATTAATGAAATTAAAGAGATGTTTTTTAAAAAATATTACTAAATAATATTAGAACTATAGCTATATTTTAAAATAACATATGTTATGATATCTATATATATATATATATATATATAAAAGCAGAATATCCTGCCAAAAATAGCTATAATAAATGTCTCATTTATTAAATATTTCTATTTTAAGAAATCATTAATAACTTTTATTTTAAATTTATTAATAAACAAATACATAAATATTAATATTACATTTAATTTTATATTTATTGTATAGAAACTCAAAAGAAAAAGTAAATAGATAAATTTATCTATATATTTATAAACTATAATAATAGAGGAAAAATTTGAGATATTTACAGAAATACTATTTTCTCAACAAAAAAGTGTCACATCAACAATATTTTTATTTTGCATTTTTTATTATTTAATCCATTAAATTTATAATATATATATTGTATTAGTTCATTCTTATTTTATTAATACTAATTAAGTTATTTTTTATTGAATAATTTCTAATACACCAACAATAGATAATATTCAAACAATAATTTCAATAATAAATATTAATTTGTTTGGGGATAATTGTATCATATTTAATATAAATATAAATCAACAATAGATATTCAAACAATAATTTCAATAATAAATATTAATTTGCATGGGGATAATTTATATACCATAATAATATAAATTAATAAATAAATATAACACTATTAAAGATGTGTGTGTATACATATATGTATATATAATATGTATTTAGTCTGAATTATATGTCATCTTAAATATTTTTTAAATTATAACTATCTCATAATCAAATAAATTTTTAGCCTTTTACTTTATACTTAGGACTTCGTATATTTTTATATGAGAGTGCACATTTTGAATTTATATGGCGCACCTGATTATTTAAATTATGTGCTTAGTTTCTAATTATATTGTCGTCATCATGATCGTAGACTACTACTACATTTTGATTATGTGTTGAGCTTAAATTGTAATGATCAAGGTCGTGCTATATCAATTAATTTACGTGATACTTATAAAGAAATAATTATCCGTCATCTTCGATGTTAAGCAATATTAATAAAAAAAATTATAATTCAATTTATTTTGAAATAAAAGGTTGAAAATACATAATTGACAGTGCTTGCATCAAGTTCCTACGTAAAATTTCTAATTTTATTGTATAATGTTTCTATATATACATACTAACACACATGTATTTAATTTAAATAATTGAATTTGATTTTTAATTCATATTTTGTTTAGTTTTTTTAGTATATTTAATTTAAGTGACTGAAAATATTAGTTTGTAACACAGATGATAAAAAAAATGTTTCGACTATAATTGTTGTGTATAAAGAAGTTTTTAAAAAAACTTACAAACTTTACGGGTAGAATTTCCAATTTTGATTTGAAGATCATAATATTGATACTTTTGTTTTTAGTATTAATCATAGATTAGTGAATTCGATGTGTATAATATAAATATATTGTTATGAATTGAATTATCTTAAGCAAATATATACTTTCTTAGTTATTAAATATTATATTGTCTTTTATATACTAAAATTATTTACACTATATTATAAAATAATTAATATTTACCAACATTATATCACAAAACGCGCATCGTGCGGGTGAGAGTACTAGTATATATATATATATATATATATATATATATATATATATATATATAGAGATCATGTTTAAAATAGTTTGACAAAAATATAAATATTATTTAAAAAATATAGATGGGTTGACTAAAAAATTAATTCATATTTAGTAATTAATGAATTGCATATTTATTTTTGCACATATATGTTTTAAAATAAATTATGATATTTATTTGCAAACTGAAAATAAAATTCGAATTATTCTAAACTTTCACAACAGAAATAAAATAAAAATTTGTTTGAAATGTTGAATAATATAATAAACACAACAATATATATTTAAAACTATAAAAAAATTATATTCTTTTACAAACACAAATACATTTCCACAGTTAAATATACATAAATCATATTATGTCATGTTTCATACTAAATTAGGTTAAACGTATTGTACAAAACTATAAATTTAATTTTCTTTTACGGAGACAATATTTAAAATTTTCTAATTTTTATTTAATTAATTAAATCCTGTATATTTCATTGATCTTATACTAATATTTATATTAATATAATATAATATAAAGATTAATCAAAATTAAATAGGTAAAACTAAAGGCACCACATATTTTTCTAAGGACACCAGACTTCATACCCAAATAATACATATGAAGTGTGATGTCCTTAGAAATAATGTCGTGCTTTTAGTCCTACTAAAATTAAATATAGTTCAACGATAATCGTTACCTAAGCATAAAATACTGTCATATTTCGTAGAGAAAAAAAAAGAAAAAACAGAAGAAGAGAAATTGAGAGTCGTCTCCTTGCTGCTCCCATTATCAGAAATGGCGGCCGTTGGTACTATAATTCTGACCAGCAATCCACCCCGTCGAATGACTATAAAGCCCCGCGCCCTGCTATCTAGCAGCAACTACAAGATGCGGTTTCCATATGAGCTGAAGCAGGGGCAATCCCGCCATTTCCACAAGCTTCCCTCTGGTTTACACATGGAGTTCATCTTCCAAAAGGGCCATCAAATTGAGGACGAGAAACGTGAGCAGCCACCGTTAGTATTTCTCCATGGAAGTTTTCATGCGGCTTGGTGTTGGGCCCAACACTGGTTGCCCTTCTTTTCTCACCATGGTTTTGATTCTTATGCTCTCAGCTTGCTTGCTCAGGTGTCTGCCTCTCTCTCTCTCTCTCTCTCTCTCTCTCTCTCTCTCTCTCTCTCTCTCTCTCTCCCTCTCCCTCTCCCCCCCTCTTTTCCCCTTTTTAGTTGGAAATCATAGGAGAAATTCTGTGTGTGAATGTCATTCATTGAAATAATTGTAACTGGATTCACCTAATGCTACGAGCGAAAACAAATCTCGATGGGATCTATATTTAGGAGACTGAAATTCTTTGCAAAATTGGTTTCTGAAATGTTGAATGTACAAATCTAAGGATGCTTATTATGTAGAATTGTGATACTAACAAGGGAGGTTAGATGGAGCCAACAGCATTCTTGTGCTTATTAACACAATTTGATACATTATAAAATGATTTTGCAGTGGATAATTATCCATTATCTGTTAGTACTGACATGGTTGAGTTGCAATGGAGTCTAATGTATGCTTTTTACAATCTTTTCAGGGAGAAAGTGATTCACCTGATGGTGCAGTTGCAGGTTCGCTTCAGGTATCGTACCTTTGCGTTTCACGAATTTTAAACTGAAAGATACTATCCTATTTACTAGTAATCTTCATACCCTGAAAACTCTTGTTTGTGCAGTAGACACATGCAGCTGATGTGGCTGATTTCATTCGAAACGAGATTCAGTATCCACCAGTCTTGTTGGGTCATTCTTTTGGTGGCCTTATTGTTCAATACTATATTGGAAATGTTGGAAACCCGAAATTACAAGGTCAGTTGCAGTTTCAGGCAATTCTATACATTTTCTGTAAATTATTTTCCCATGCGTCTTCTCGTGAACTCGATTTCAGAGATGGAAGGTGAATATCCGTATCTATCTGGAGCTGTTCTTGTATGCTCTGTACCTCCTTCAGGAAATAGGTGATTTCCAACACAAGCCTTATTGTGTATGAAAACTTATGATTACTTTAGACCGACATTTGTTTTTCCTTGTATCAGCGGCCTAGTTTGGCGCTATCTGTTTTCCAAACCTATTGCTGCATTTAAGGTACTTACTGTTTTGCCCTCGTTCATACGAGCGGATGCGTAGTCTTAGCGTACATGATTAAACACTGTAGCATTTAGCAGGTGACGTGCAGTTTGGCAGCCAAAGCTTTTCAGACATCTCTGCCTCTTTGTAAGGAGACTTTCTTCTCTGCAGCTATGGAGGATCATCAGGTCCTTTGGTTAGTACAAAAGAACCCGTCTTTACTTGTAGTTTCTTAATATAGCAGCTTCATTTTGTGATCAATGTCGAAGAATCAGCAAGATGCAATGCATTTTTCATCTGACAATCAAAATAAATTATTTGCTTAAAGAACGTGAACCTAAATAAGTGCATAGCTATGCTCCATCTGAGATGAAGTCATCTAGCTATAACCTTCTTCAGGCAGCCTGGTCGATTTTTAACATGGAGAAGAAAGCTTAAGAGAAATTTTCCAAATAATGAAAACTTAAAAGAAAATGATTTGTTCTGCCACTAGTCCGTATACTGAAGGAGCTTGCATGAAATGTATTACTTCTTTCTGTTGTACAGGATTTAATTGTCGAGATAGATCTGAGTGACAGGGAGAATTCTTGATATCAAAGACAATGGAAAACTAAATATTTTGCATAATAGGAATACAGCTACTCAGCATACGCTTGTTCCAGGAAGGCAGCAAAATTTATAAGAGAAAAATAGCTTGCTGCTTACGTGGATAATGACATACTAATGACTATGTCAATAATTCTCTACAGAACTTCTGATCATTTTCATACGCTCATGCATTTAGAGTCCGTTTTTTCTTTGGCCCCGTGCACTTTGGATCGGTAAATCTCTTGTGAATGTATTTATCTTATAGCACAGAGAGACTGTTGTTTTTCAGAAACATGATTTACTATGCCATAAGATTAAAGGTCAATGAATTGGATGATGGAACATCAAAATTATGCTTGGGTCTATTACATGTATGGTGGCTTCATTCCGGAAAATGCTGCAGCCTTGTGGCACATAAACAAGTACGGTTTCTTATATCCACTTTACCAACATCTATATGTTGAAAGTTGGTGCTTTTTCTTTTAGCATGCCTTCATAACTCATTACATTATAACTACCCCAACCCCAACTATAAGAAAGAAAAAAGAGTGTATAATCTTCCAAGTCTTTCATTCTTCTTTGAAAAGTTAGCTTAACTTTATCTTTTATCTTGTAATTTTTACCAGTTATCAAAAGTTGATGACAGAGAGTTCAAGGAAGCCATTGTTTGATCTGCGGAAGCTCAATGCATCACTTCCTGTTCCTCCCATGAAAGACCCTTCCATGAAAATCCTTGTCTTGGGAGCAAATGATGATTTCATAGTGGTAAAATTCTTGCCTTTTTCACTGTAAATCATGCATTGTCGTCTCTTCCTGTCCCCGATTCATATTTCCTAATCATCGAAAGGATCTCTAAATTGCTCAGCTTTATGATTTCTTTAGGACGCAGAGGGACTTAGTGAAACTGGCAGGTTTTATGGAGTGTCACCTCTTTGCGTTGAAGGGGTCGCACATGATATGATGTTGGATTGCTCGTGGGAGAAAGGCGCTGAAGCGATCCTATCATGGCTGCGTTCTTTCGATAGAGAGCATACGAAGTAAATTCATTTGATTATCATATTCAATTCACGTAATCATTTGTGAACTTCCCAACATCCTCAGGAATGAGAGTATGAATGAAAGCAGAAATTTTGATTTCTTCAGAAGAGTAATTAGTTATGCATTAATTTTATGATGGTTGTAGATAGATTTTGCAACTAAGCAAGCAATTTCTACATAATAAAATGAAAGATCAAATTCAGGATCCATATAAAAGCTTATTTATATATACTCTTGCACTAAATTTTTTTACAATCATCCACTAACAATACAATATTACACAATAATATTTGATATCTATCGTACTAATCCTACCCCACAAAATCTCTAAATGAACACATATTTTAACGATTTATCTTTATTTTAAAAGCCTAGGATTTCAAAGTCGGATTTCATCAATCCTACGCAACCCCCAAACAAACAGAACAATGGCAAATTTAATTGGAAATTTTTCTTGTAGGTACATCAAATCATTACCTTTACCGAACTTTTACAAAAGATTGAAGCTTTTGTAATAGCTTGTAAAAGTTCATTATAGGTATGGTTCATAAGGGTTATCTTGAAGATGAAGCGTTTGCAACCATGAAGGTTTTGTTTTTACAGAACATACTTCCTTCAACCTGAAAGTTGACTGTAAGAAACTCCGAAAGCTCGAACAGAGAAAAACACAGTCAGCCAGCAAAACTAACTCTATAACAACTATCAATACAAATTGGACTGTATACTAAAATTGTGACTTCTTCAACACATGTCTTATACCTATACTATGAAGTTGCTAAGTAGAATGTTATATACATATGTAACCTTTATCAGAAGCAGATAGTTTCCAAGATTTTGTTGTTCCTCTTGTATCCTTTATGGTGATTCCACCCAAGAGATCCATTTCGATCATCCAACGACACATTTCAAAAGAGAATATCATTTATGTAGTTGTTTCTAATCTATTTTCATAATACAATGCATTAAGGTCCATCATATATATTCCCAAGGAAGTCTACAACCACTCACCGTTAACTTTTGCAGGAAGTCTACAAAATTTGCTGCCAATAAGATAGACTCCTTGAGATAAAGATGATAAGGGCACTTACAACAATTAAAAAAAATTGAGTTATAGTTATACTCTCTCTTCCACCTAAGATGATAAGGGCACTTACAACAATAAAAAAAAAAAATTGAGATACTCTCTCTCTTCCACCTACCCTTACACCTCATCATTCCATTAACTATAACTCTCATTTTATAACTCCTCCAACCATATCATTGATTCAACACTATTTACAATCAAATCACATTTTAGATTTACCCCATATTAATTTGATATATTTTAAATTTAATTTAAATATTTTTATTATTTATATAATTTCATACCCATGATTAGATATTATCAAAATTGAACACAACATTTTTGTTTTCAGAAAGATATTTGTCATAGGCCATTCTCAGTATATCTTCATCACTATGCCCGCTTCTGTAAGCATTTTCAATAATGTTATAGCAAGCATTAAAATGATTTACCTTCTTTTGAATAGTGTTGTACCAGTGTGCCTTCATCGCATTGCAAATTCTTTCTGACATATGTGCCTTACGATTAGAATTGTAGTATAGTACAATTCTTTTCCAAAATGCATCCTCTTTTTGATCATTACCGACTATAGGATCTTCACTTATCGTGACGAATGAATATGCTAGCAGCTCGTCTTCCTCAATCCTCCATTTTATCAGACGCCTACCTTCAGTAGCAACACATTCTTGTTCCAAACTTTCCAAATGAATAAGAATTGAAGATTGTGCAAATTGTATTTCTGGCACGGATGGTGATGTTTTGGATTGTTGCCAATAGTTGGGCAAATTTGAGTTGGGTAGATTTTGTGTAGGTGAAGGGAATTGTGAATAATCAAAGTTTTCTAGAAACGAGGAATTTTGCCCATCAAATTTTTCTTCTGAAAGATTTTGGGAGTAAAAGCTTGAGAAAAAATCTCGATTATTTTCGGTCATTTGAAGAGGTGAATTGAAAAGGAATATGAAAATGTAGTACCAACAAAAAAAAGACTTGGATAATTATTTAGAGATGAAAATTGATTTTATAGTGTGAATACATGAAAATTTACTAGATGCATTTATAGAAAAAAATAGAGTCGTTTATTAACCGTCATAAACGGCTCTATTTGCAACGGCTATAAACGGCACTATTTGCAACGACTATACATTTTCATATTTTTTAAAAAATTTAATTAAGTACATATTAAAATTGAGGCAATAATTATAGAAAAGTGAATTAAAAAAATCAATCATCTTTATTGCATAAAATAACAAATAGATAAGTTTGTATTTTACAAATGGATATATATTAAATCTAAAAATCTTATCCAAAATATACATTAAAAAAAAAAGAAAAAAGGAAAAAGAATGGAAAAGGCACTGCAACACAGTTACTTTTTCTTTTTCTCCTTCAAATTTCTTGGTTATGCCGTTTATCTCAATCAACCATATACAATGGCTCTCAGTTATAGTTAACTAACTATAATCAAATCCATTGTAATTGTTGGTGAAAATACCTTTGCAGGTTTTGTACTATATGACTAACTTCTTCAATACTTTTCTTATTTTAATATAATCAAGTTACTAAATATTTAAAGATTCTTATGCTAAGTAAACACTCACCTAGCAATCAAGAATTCAAAACAAATAAAAATAAGAATTTTCCCAAAATGTTGTTACCACTTCACTCAGTCTCACGATTTCCAATAAACCCTTCTCGTTTTTCTTGCAGCTTCATCAACAGCCCTAATCCAACTCCAAAGCCCCCAAACGCTCTTCGTTTCATTCGAGGAGAAAAGCTTCTCTGCGATCTGAGCACCTGGGGGATTGGTGGACCCTGCAAATGCTTTGTCCAAGTCTTTGATCACAACCAGCTCATCGCAGCCATCAGGTTCGTCCCCAAAACAATCACAGCCGTTGATTACTGAACAATTACTAATGTGGTGGTTGATCTGGTCTGAGTTGATGCAGGCGCTGTAATGAGGAGTCGATGAGATACATTGTGATCGGTAAAGGGTCGAATTGTCTTTTTGATGACTCTGGATTTGATGGCTGTGTGATTCTCAATAGCATTGTGTTCTTGGAGAGGATTGAACCCGGTTTGTTCCGAGCCGGGAGCGGTTATCCGGTGAACCGGCTCGGTTTGGAGACGGTGAATGAGGGATTCGCCGGACTCGAATTCGCTGGCGGGATTCCGGGGACTGTTGGCGCGCTGCTTACATGAATGCTGGAGCTAATGGCCAGGTTTCTATCTGCTTTCTTCTATCTAATTTCGATTTTCATTTTTTCTATATTTTATATCTTGTTGAAATTTAAATATTTTTAAATACATCTCGTGAATCACAGATCTTGTCACGTAAGACGGATCAGCTCATACCCAAATAAATTCATTCGATGAGTAAAAGAAGTTAGTATTACGAAAATTATCCGTTTAAACATTCCGATGTGGCAAAAGCTTATATTCAAATAAATTCAATCTATGAGTAAAAAAATATAGTATTACAAATAAACTCATACCTAAATAAATTCAATCTATTGAGTAAAAAAAGTTATTATTAAGAAAATTATCCGTTAAAACGTCTTAACATGAGTTTTTTTTTAAAAAAAAATTTTATTTTATGATAAAAACTTATATGAATTAAACATGCTGATTTAGGATTCATGGACTAGGGTTGACCCGGTCAACACACCCTCATGCGCCTAGTATTCGCACCAAAATTGATCCAAATTCACTCCAATAGACTTACCTTTGCATTATGTTAGACTTACTTTTGTGTTATGTTATGTAGGTGGCTCTAACATAACACAAAAGTATGTCTAATATAGTATAAAGGTATGTGTAATACATATAATGATACATGTACGAAATATGTCATAACTAGGGTTTTTCTTTAAAGTTTAAGGTATGAAATTTGGACAGAAATGCAGGTTTAACATAAGATAAAGGTAGATCTAATATAACATAAAGATAATTTTAACATAACGTAATGGTAGGTGTCAAAATTAATAAAGGAAATTTGAAATTCGACAAGACCACCACTTTTGTATGTAGAGCTATGTTCTTTGTCTATATGATGAAACATCTTAATGGACATTGTTCTTCCATCTATATGTGTTGAAGGAAACCGCTGATGTTATCGAGCATGTCGAGATCATCACGAATGACGGGGATCATCAGATTCTGAAAAGAAGCAACCTTGATTTCTGCTATCGTTCATCACCTTTTCAACGCATGACCGACTTGGCGGCCATCACGGCTGTCACATTCCGATTGAACGTCTCTGGATCAGCTAAGAAAAAGCAGCAAGAATATTTGGAAAGGTATCTTCGATTTCAGACATGGTTTTGCTCTCTGGTATCTATCTATCTGCAAATGCTAATGGTAATGTTACCAGGAGGAGACTTTGCCAACCGTTGGGCGACAGAAGTGCTGGCTCGGTGTTTCGCAATCCACCCGGGATGGGTCTTTCGGCTGGACAAATGATCGAGCAAGTGGGATTGAAAGGGTGTAAAGTGGGAGGGGCCATGATCTCCAACAAGCATGCTAATTTCTTCATTAACTGTGGTGGTGCAACGTCTCTCGATATGCTTGAGCTCGTTGAGTTGGCGAAGGAGGCTGTTTATCGCCATTTTGGTGTGAAGCTCAAGGAGGAAATCGTGTACGTTCCTTCATATTTGTAACTAGAAATGCAAGTGAAGATAGGAAAAATGGAGGAAAGATAGATATAGAATAAGCAAACCAGATTACATCTATCATTTGTCCAGATATGAAATGTGGGATCAATTCTTTCAATGAAGTCACTGGAAATGAGTATTTCTTGATTGCATTTTGTCTTCTTTCGCCCTTCGAGTATTTCTTCATTGCATTTCGTCTTCTTTCGCTCTTCTTCTTCTCGTTAGAGCTTTAGTGACAAAATGAGCAACAACTCCAATGGGACAAAACAGGAGACAGAGTGACACTGAATGCCTGGTCTCAATATTGTTCTGAAGTCCATCATTGTAAACTTGTCTGCATAGACATATAACCCCAGTCAGAAAACATACACCACATCATGAGAGAGAGAGAGAGAGAGAGAGAAAGAGAGAGACCTTGCAGCAAAAAGATCGACAGCCAACAAATGAATCCATGCGGAAGCCAATGTCATCTCACTCGAGAACATCTTAGCTATTCCGGGCAGCTGAAACATCATCGTAGTTAGTTACCATTGAATCCGAAAACAACGTATTTGGAAGTAAATGAAACGGACCTCTGGCAACCAGTATTTACTTGCAAACATAAGGCGCACTGTATCGGGTGTCCATGATAGATACAAGAGATAAGCATATAATGCACCGAGAACCATATAGGGGAAGCTGCTTCCCATTAATTTCTTGGTCTGCAGAACAGATTATTTCATAAGATCTTAGAAGCCTTAATCTAGATTGGTTAATGTGGTAATTTGAAACACTTAATAGGAACACTATATAGATGTGTGGGAGGGGTTATGAACAATGAGATTAAACTTACGAACTCAGATCGAGGTGCAACAACCATTGAGGTATAACATGGAAGAACAGCCACTGTTCCCAACGTAAATGCACCACTAGCCATCTCAAAACACGGAACCCCTGCAAACGAACATGACATTTGAGAGATAGAAGTTCCCTGCAAACGAACATGGCATTTGAGAGATAGAAGAACAAAGTGACACATTCGCATCAGAAATCAATTTATCGCATGGCATAGAAGAATCAGATCTTTTTCTAGCTCACAGCATAAATCGAATTTATCAGATATATTTCAGCACATATAAATTCCACCATATGGGATGATCAGAACATGAAATTTCACCAAGAAGAAAGTGTTATCTCATACTTATAACCTATTTCACAAGGGAACACATGCTGCACTCGTTGCTACCAATCCGAAGATGCTTCAGAAGAAACGAGAAAAAGATGCATACTCAAAATTAATTTTAGAAAATGAGGAATAATTACATGAAGCATATAGTGCAGAGCTTTTTCTGCACATAAGATTGCTGCCAAGATTCGGACTACAAATTATATACGGATTGATTATGGAATCATAAGATAATTAACTCGAGGAAGAAAGTGGTTGTACATTGGAATCAAAACCAAAGCATACAAAAAGAACAACAAAATGATCCATGATAAAGAACAAGATTTAGACTCGAGTTTAAGCAAACGTTCGAAGATGATCGAGCACATACATATGTTAGAGGAAGATTGGAAGCTGCATACTATTAAAAGAGATACAAATTCAAACAACTTTTACTATTAAGATTAGTAGCATTTCAGTTTTCTATTAGAAATTAAGCAGAATTAGATCAATTGCATGAGAGTACAAATAAATGTTCAATCAATTCATCACCTTTTCAGACAACAGTACAGGGCCCCTAATAATCATGATTATTGAAAAGCAATACTGTTGAATACAAGAAACAATCACCATAATCAAGATTTCCAAACACTAAAGTTTCAAAAAATAAAGTTGGTGCAGCAAAACAAGGGTAAAAAGAAACGGGAAAATAAAAAACAACCCAATAAAACTAAAGAATATAGGACCTGATCATCAAACCATTTTACGAATTTACTTCAGTGAGACGGGCCAGCCCAAAACCGACAATCCAAAATCCATATATAAATGGGCTATAATTGTTAACATGGAATAACAAATTACCCTGAGAGAAATGTGGAGTTGAGAGCTGAAAAAACAAGAAGAGAAGGCCATGGTTGGATTCAAGAACACAGCTGCAAATAGCACAAAGATATGAAGAAGAAAAAAAGTGGAAGATGACCAATTTGATAGAGACAATGTTATTGGATGGAAAAGTTGTTTTGTTGGCAACCCATGTGTGGGTTTACACGTGGCGCACATGCAAGGACGGTGCCTTTATTACCAATATTTTGTTTGGTTGATTACAATTATATCATTTTCTAAGTCAAACATACAAAATTGTTTAATCTTTTATTTCTTATCTTAAATCTACTATTTTGTTGTTTTAAATCTTCTTATTATAATCTCTAATCGTGTTCATAAAGATGATTTGGGCCATGTAAAAACTGTGTTTCTACTGCTCTTTTTAATCTTATTATTATTATTTCGTTCCGCATTTGAGTTTTCCACGTAAAATTATTAGGGAAAAAAATTTTTTGGTCCTCTAACTTTGACTCATTATATTTTTGATTTTTCATCTTTCAACTTTTAATTTTTAATTCTCTATGTTTAAAATTTATCATTTTTTAGTCCTCTAATCTACTATAGGAGGTAAATTACAAATTTTGACCTCTTATAGGAAGTAAACTATAAATTTATTAAATTAAAAGTTACTTTTAACCTTAAACATTTTTTTTCAAATTAAGACCAAACTAACTTTTTTTTAGTTAATATTGTGTGTTATTTATTTAACATGTCTAAACTAATATTAATAATTAAAAAATTAAACTTTTATTTTTCTATGTTCAAGATGCTTATATTATTAATATTAATAGTTTATAAAAAAATATTATAACTCATATATCGAGATGAAAAATGATATTTAATTACAATATTAACTTAGACATATTATATGAGAAATATAAAATTTTAATTAATTTTTTAAGTGTTTTTTCAATTAATTTAGGACCACAAATTCAATGAACAAAACATAGAAGGAAAAAAAACAATTCCCAAAAATTTAATTAAAAGATTATATTTCTCATGTAACAAAAATAGGTTAAAGAGAGCTAAACTCTATATACTAAATTATTTTGTATGTATATAATACTTATGATATATAACATGTTCTAAAACGATTAATAAGTTTGGAAATGAGACAGTAATTATGACTAAACATGATTTAGGGGAGATATAAGCTTTATATTAATTTCGTATATAAACATTGCTTATATTCTACAATATGTTCCATCTAAACACTCAAAAATTTTAATTAAAATTTATATTTCTCATATAATATGCCTAAATTAATATTGTAATTAAATATCATTTTTTATATGGATTATAGTATTTTTTATTAATTACTAATATTAATAATATACATCCTAAAGATAGAAAAATAAAAGTTTATTTTTTAATTATTAATGTTAGTTTAGGCATGTTAGATAAGAACACACAACATTAATTAAAAAAAGTTAGTTTGGTCTCAGTTTTTTTTAAAATTAAATGTTTATTGTTAAAAGTAAATTCTAATTAAAAAAATGTAATTTACTTGCTATAACAAGTTAAAATTAGTAATTTACCTACTATAATAGGTCACAGACTAAACAATGACAAATTAATTTAAACATAGAGGACTAAAAATCAAAAGGTGAAAGATAAATGACCAAAAATTTAAGGAGTCAAAGTTAGAGGATCAAAAAACTTTGTTTTCCATATTATTATGTTCTTTTTAATGTTGTTTTTATTTCCGTCCCAAATTGAGTTTTCCATGTCAAACTTATATAACTAAAGATATTATGAGTGTCAGAAGACAACCATGTATATAATGTACTAGTACTACTATTAACGTAATATAAAATATAACCAATAAATGTAACACTAACATAATTAAAATGGATAAATACTTAAATTAAATTGTATTTTTCGTGTTTTACATTTTGTAGTCTAAACTTTATAATTTTGATAGATTGCAATTTAAAGTCCACGAATTGTACAAATTGCAACCTCGGACGAATTTTTCAAGTCAAATTTGAGTCTTTATTTTATTTCCATAAATTTTAGAATCATTTGAAAAACCCATAATTACATGGCAAAAACTTATATACCCCTGGGGCACAGATCTAGGTGTTATACACATGCTCTTCAAGTGTCATATATATACTCTTATGATGTTACATTTCTTGGTGTTACACATATATTCTACAAGTATCACATGTATACAAGTGTATACATGTGATACCTGTAGAGTATACACGTGATACCTATAAAGTATATATGTAATATCATATGATGGCTAAGTTGGGGGACACCGTGCCCCCGGGGCACACAAGTGTTGCTCTAATTACAATGAGAAAGTAATTAATTGTTTGAAGGGGTGGGCACATTCTTTTGAATTAGAACTCATATCTAACAAAAGATATTTTACCATAATTGAAGAAATTGATTTAAGGGTAAAAAACATTTTATTAAATCTTGATTCTAATAATTCAATTTCGCTTTTCCTAAAATGACCCCAATAATTATGGAATAATCACCCCAATTTGATTGGAAAATTTCATAGGAGGTTCCGACTTATAAAATTCATATATGGTCTTTATGTTGCAATATGTCAAAAAATAAAATTTAGGTTGCAAAGTGTAAAATCATATATGAAAAGTATGGGTTGATTTAAGTATTTAAACATATATAACTAAGGCAAAAATATATGTGTTAGTCTCCTATGCAACTGGTGCACATTTTTATTTTTTTTGAATTTTATTTTTTCGCTTCAGATTGTTACCTTTATGTTATATGCGTGTGACTTATATAAGTGTTACCTTTATGTATAAATTTAATGACCTTTATATACTCTAACTTAGAGAAAAAAAAAAGAATTTTAGCAAAATTTGTAAATATTTACCATTATATAATATTAGTTGCACCTATATTCATTCTAAAAATGTGCTGAATTTTGAAAGTTTCCATTTTTTTTTCAAAGTTATAGATCGTAAAAGTCACAATATTTGTACATAAAGGTCACAACAATACTAACATAAAGGTCTCAATCTGAAGTGAAAAAACCTGAAAATCTTCATTTTTTCCTAAATTATTGAACATAAAGGTCATAATATTTATATATAAAGATCACACTTATGTAATGTGGAGGTCATATCCTTACAACATAAATGTAACAGTTTGAAGCCAAAAAAAAAAAAAAGGAAAACCCAGGTGCGCGGATCCGGGTCTGGTCACCCAATTGCACCAATCCAGATCCGTACACCTGGTGCACAACAACATTTGCGAAAACTTATATACCACTGGGGCACATAGGGGCATGGATCTAGGTGTTATACACATGCTTTTCAGGTGTTATATATATACTCTACATGTGTTACGTTTCTTGGTGTTATACATATACTCTACATGTAAGACATGTATATAAAAGTATACATATGAGATCTGAAGAGTATACACATGATACATGTAGAGTATATATGTAATGTCATATGATGGTTAAGTGGACATCGTGCCCCATGGCACACAATTATCACTCTATAACTAAAATGTATTAAATATTTTTTGGAACATGAATATGCATACAAAGGTACGTGCGCAGATAGCTGATACGCATTAGGACAAGGGAACACATAAAAATGGATCAAGATAGAATCGACCGGATTACATGCATCAGGTGTGTATGTATATAATATGAGTTACTCTCCTGTGCACCAATTGCACGGATGAGATCCGTGCAACTGGGCTGCGATCGGGCTGAGCTGACCCTCCCAGCCCGCGCCTATTTTTTTTTTTACGTGTTTTGGTCGTTACCTTCATGTTATGTTAGTGTTACCTTTGTGTTATTTTAGGGTTACCTTCGCGTTATGTTAATGTGACCCAATCTCCAGATTTCATACCCTTAGTTTAAAATCACTGAACTAAAATAACACGAAGGTAATGTTCACCTAATTCCTTAAGCTACTCCCGCAAGTGTACAGTGTAGATCGTAGACACGGCAAGCAAGGTCGATGCCACAGAGACTATCGTTAGAATTAATTAACTACCTAAATTCTACCCCTAATTTTATCTAAGTTATCAAATCCAAAAGATATCAGATTAATTATGCTAACTAAAATGCAATTAAAATTCACAAGATCAAACAAATATTCTAAGACAGGTTCCAGAATATGCTTTCATCCGATTCTCCCCTCAACATCACCTCGATCAATCCAATTTCATTGATTAATAATCCTATATGAGCAATCACGAATATCAAATTAAAAGCTCTCTCGAGTCAATTTAACCGGTTGATTATTATGTGTTATAGTATGGTTGAGTCATAGCCATCTTAGTCTTGGTTTAGTCACAGTCTTGTTAGTATAGAATATCTCTTCATGAGTTAGTTAGAGTTAGTTATACACATGCACATGCATGCACTCGTGTATATATATATACCTTCCTTGTATATTGTAGAAGTTAATGTTGATCAATAATACATCACTCTTTGGTTTCTATCATGGTATCACGAGCCTCTCTTTTCCGGCGACGGTTACCACCGGTCCGGCGAGTCAATAGCTAGCTAACTTTTTCCGGCAAGTCATTTTTTTTCGACAACGGTATCACCGCCCGATTCTCTTCTCTTTTTCTCTGGTTATTCTCTTTGGCAACGGTACCACCAGCCAATTTGATCTGTTCTCACTCATGGCGAATCAGTTCACCTTTGTGCCTCCACATTTTGTTCCTCTGTCTCTTCGTCTTGATCGGAACAACTATTCCTTCTGGCGAGCTCAGGTTTTATCGGCGGCAAGAGCTCATGGTTTTGAAGGCTTATTGCTTGGCACTGAGTCACGTGCAAAATGTTCTTCTAAGTTTGCTTCTACATCTTCCATGGTTGAACCTGATTCAGCTTCTTTGCTTTGGATGCGGAGAGATCAATTTCTCCTCAGCTGGATGCTATCATCGATGAGTGAATCCATGCTCGGTCATGTTAGTCGATGTCAAAGCTCGCATGAGGTATGGACTACACTTGAAACTTTGTTCCATACTCAGTCTAAAGCACGCACTCTTCAACTGCGTTTTCAACTTCAAACTATAAAAAAAGGGGATATGTCTGTTGATGATTTTGTTTTGAAGATGACTGGTATAGCTGATGATCTGAATTCTATTGGTTGTTCAATTTCTGATGATGAATTAATTTTGTATATTCTTGGAGGTCTTGGTCAAGAGTATGAATCGGTTATTGTAAATCTTACTTCTCGGTCTGATGATTTGTCACTTGCTGAGGTTAAGTTTGTTCTTCAGACTCATGAGATGAGATTACTTGCTCAAAATCAGTTTGCATCCTCATCCATGACTCATGATTTTGCTCCTTCTGCGAATGTTGCTTATTCTAGAGGTTTTTTTGGTCATAGAGGTGGTCGATCTACGTTTAGGGGTCGATCTCGAGGTGGAGGAGGTCGATTCTCTTCTTGTTCTGCTGGCAAGCCCTCTTGTCAATTGTGTGGGCGCCCTGGTCATGTAGCAATTAAATGCTATAAACGTTTTGATGTCAGTTTTACAGGAATTGATCATTCTCAGCCATCTCAGGGTTTTAGTTCTTCTGGTTCCACTTCCCACGCTTATGTAGCTCAGACTGGTTCCCCTCAACCTTATGGTATTCCTTCGTTTGATTCCATTCCTAAACATGGTGATCATAATTGGTGTTTTGATAGTGGTGCTACGAACCATATCTCTGCAAATTTGGAGAATCTCTCTCTCAAGGAAGAGTATAAAGGTCCAAATGTTTTGACTGTAGGTAATGGTGCTTCCATTCCTATCACTCATGTTGGTTCTTCAGTTGTTTCTTCTGCAGATAGCTCAGTATCTCTACTTCTTAATCATATTCTTTATGTGCCACAAATTACCAAAATCTTCTTAGCATTTCACAGTTCACAAAGGATAATAATGTTTTGATTGAATTCTATCATGACTGCTGTTTTGTTAAGGATCAAATAACTCACAAGATTCTTCTGGAAGGAAAGCTTAGAGATGGTCTCTATCAATTGGATTTGTCTTCTCTTCCAGGTTCACAGTCACAAGAGTGTTTTTCTTCTCTTGCTTATCATGTAGCTCAACAACATCGAGCTGCTCCTTCTCAAATCCTAGGTGCAGGTAGACACAATAAAGATGAAGATAAAGATGAAGATAAAAAGAATAAGGCTGCTAGCTATTGGCATAATAAACTTGGTCATCCTTGTACTAATGTGTTGTTTCATGTTCTTAAGGACTTACATATACCTTTTAATAATCAGTTTGTTCCTTTTTGTGATGCTTGTAAGGTTGGAAAATTACATCAGAAACATTTTGCTTCTAAAATCACTAAGACTCAAGCTCCTTTTCAACTTATCCATTCTGATTTATGGGGACCTTCTCACATTCCATCTGTAGAAGGATATAAGTACTATATACATTTTGTGGATGACTACACTAGATTTACCTGGGCCTATCCTCTTAAGCAAAAGTCTGAAACTTATACAGTAGTGTTGCACTTCCTTGCTTTTGTTGAGAGACAATTTGATAGCAAAGTCAAGTGTTTTCAATCGGATTGGGGTGGTGAGTATAGAGCTTTAGCTCCTATTTTGACTAAAATGGGTATCCATTTTCAGCATCCATGTCCACATACTCACCAGCAACATGGGAGAGCTGAGAGGAAACATCTTCATATAGTTGAAATGGGGCTCACATTACTTGCTCAGGCTAATATTCCCTTGAGATATTGGTGGAATGCTTTTGAAACAGTTGTATATACTATTAATCGATTGCCTACTCCTGTTTTACAGTTCTCCTCTCCATTCTTAAAGCTTCATGGTGTTGATCCAGATTATAAATACTTAAAACCTTTTGGCTGCACATGTTTTCCTTATCTAAGGGCATACAACAAGCATAAGTTCTTATATAGATCCACAAAGTGTATTTTTCTTGGCTATAGTGCTATTCATAAGGGCTACAAGTGTTTGAGTCCTACTGGAAGAATTTATGTTGCTGCAACTGTGGATTTTAATGAAGATGAGTTTCCTTACTCTTCTTTGTTTTCTTCAGTTCTTGGTCCTGCTCCTTCTACAACTACTTCTATTGTTCCTATTGATTCAATTTTCAGAGAAGTGCTTCATCCTGATCCTGCTGCTCCTCCTGGTTCAGATGGTGTTTCTGTTTCAAGTGGTGATATTATAGACACTACTTCAGATAAGATTCTTGACACTACATCTCCTTCTAACTCCATAGATGATTCATCACCTGGTTTTACTTTGACTGTGGATCTTCCTCTTATTCCTCCTCCTTCCTCTACTACTGCATTGCATCAACACTCATCCAGCACCTCTTCTCATCATATGGTGACTAGATCAAAGGCTGGTAAACTTCCTTCTACAGCTTCTAAAGCTTTCACAGCTGATCTTTCTACCACTAAAGAACCTCAGAGTGTTCATCAAGCTCTTGGTGATTTAAGATGGAAGCAGGCCATGCAGGCTGAATTTGATGCTTTGCAGCAAAAAGGTACTTGGTCTCTTGTTCCTTTTTCAGATGATATGCATGTTATAACAAACAAATGGGTGTTCAAAACGAAATTCAAACCAGATGGTTCAGTGGAGAAGTTCAAAGCTAGACTTGTAGCTAGAGGATTTGAGCAAGTGGCAGGGATTGATTTTCTTGAAACTTTTAGCCCTGTTGTTAAGTCATGTACTATTAGGTTGGTCTTCTCTCTTGCAGTCACTTTTGGTTGGAATATTCAGCAAATAGATGTGAATAATGCTTTTTTAAATGGTGATCTCAAGGAAACAGTCTTCATGTATCAACCTCAAGGTTTTGTTGATAATGAGCATCCTGATTATGTTTGCAAATTGCATAAATCATTATATGGTTTGAAGCAAGCACCCAGGGCCTGGTTTAACAAACTCAAAGGTTTTCTTCTATCACTACATTTCACTATCTCTGTCTCTGATCATTCTTTGTTTTACAGAAGAATTGATGGCAGGTTATTGATCATTCTAGTATATGTAGATGACATACTTGTTACAGGGGATTCATCTCAGGATATTGATCATGTTATTCAGTTATTGGGACAGGAATTTGCTCTCAAAACACTTGGTGAGGTGAGTTATTTTCTTGGTTTGGAAGCTCTAAAAACCTCAGATGGCTATACTCTGACACAGACAAAATATATTCATGATCTTCTGCTCAAAACAAATATGTCTTCTTCTAAGCCTAGTTCTACACCTCTCACTGCTAGTCAAGCTTTACATCTTGGTGATAGTCCATCATTTTCTCAGCCTACTCTTTATAGAAGCACAGTAGGAGCTCTACAGTATGTTACACTTACAAGGCCAGATATTTCTTTTGCTGTAAACAAGCTCAGCCAATTTCTTCATGCTCCAACTCAAAATCACTGGACTGCATGTAAACATTTGCTCAGATATTTAAAAGGCACAGCTACTCTTGGTCTTCATTTTTCTCCAGCTACTAGGATGAATGTGGAAGCTTTCTCAGATGCAGACTGGGCTAGCAATCTTGATGATAGAAGATCTACAGGAGGTCATTGCTTGTTTCTTGGCAGGAATCTTTTAACTTGGAGTTCTAAAAAGCAATCTGTAGTTTCAAGGTCTAGTGCTGAATCTGAGTATAGGAGTCTTGCGGATACTACTGCAGATATTATTTGGTTTAAGTCTCTACTTAAGGAACTTGGGATTTCAGTGGAGGAACCACCTTTGCTTTGGTGTGATAATACAAGTGCTGCTGCTCTTGCTTCTAATCCAGTGTTTCATGCAAGAACAAAACATATTGAGATAGATGTCCACTTCATCAGAGAGAAGGTTATGGCAAAGGAGCTAGATGTGAGATACATTCCAACTAAAGATCAACTTGCAGACATCTTCACAAAGTCATTGCCTCATACTCGGTTTTCTTATCTACTGCAGAAGTTCCCTCTTCGGTCCACCACAACTTTGCTTCAGGGGGGAATGTTATAGTATGGTTGAGTCACATCCATCTTAGTCTTGGTTCAGTCACAGTCTTGTTAGTATAGAATATCTCTTCATGAGTTAGTTAGAGTTAGTTATACACATGCACATGCATGCACTCGTGTATATATATATACCTTCCTTGTATATTGTAGAAGTTAATGTTGATCAATAATACATCACTCTTTGGTTTCTATCATTATGCTACCAGAGGTATCTCTACTCGATCTGATATAACACAACAACTCACAAAAGCACCTAGGATTGAAAATCTCATCACATATGTCATTTATCTCTTGATCTCATGCTGCATATATATCACGTGTTTACTCTTCCGTAATTAAATCTCCTCTCTCGAATTTTGACTTAACTACTTAAACATGCTCAATTAGGGGCCCTCTAATCAAACAAGCAATCAAATTATAAACACATGAATAGGATCGAAAAATCAAGAAATTGAATTAAAATCGAAGATCCATCAAGGTTTGAACCTAACTACTTACATATCCTAGAAACCTATGAAAATCTAGCCAAACATAATATTAATCAAATCCATAGACAAAATTGATAACATCATGTCAAAACCAAAATCCAACAAAAAAGTAGAAAAGTATAAAGAAAAACTCTAAGACGACGATCTCGCGATTCTCGATCTTTGAATTCTCCTTCGTATTTCCTTCTGGATGCTCTCAGAATTTGTGTTTTCTCTCTATGAATGCCTCCCTTGATTTCTGGAATTGTTGGGGTATATATCTCTTCTTGGGAGTCTTGGAGGTCAAGAAATTGGATAAAAATCATCCAAAAGTCGAGTTTTAGATGAATTAGGACACCCGGCCATGGTCGTGCCCCACGGCACGGCCAGACTGTGCCCCGCCGTGCTCTCGCTCGCCAGCAGCACACGACCGTGTCCCCAGACATGGTCTTCCGTGCGTGGCTGCTTCCTTCTCTGGACATTCGCGCACGGTCGTGCGCCAGTGCAGCCCTGACCGTGCGCGGCTGCTTATATCCGTGCCCCAGTGCACAGCTCCGTTTTTCCTCATTTTTGACCTCGTTTCCTCCTCGTTTCTCACTTGATCTTTAATCACACTTGAAATTCATACTTTTTCCACTAAAATCATGAAACTTAGCATAAAAAGGTCAAATGCAACTAATATATGAAAAGTAACTAGATTGCTAGAAAAACGTACACAAACGCACTCAATTGATCATAAAATTGTACGTAAAGCTATAGCAAAATTGACACTTATCAATTTCCCCCAAACTTAAACCATTGTTCGTCCTCGAGCAACATCAAGAACTCTTCTCAACACAAATCACAACAGAACGAACCAAGTTTCACAACCAAAGACTCAAAGTACTTAATCGAAATCAAAACTTTCCAAACTTAAGCAAACACTCCAAACAATCCACAATCATGCATTTCAAGGAGTAATGAACCTCACAAGGTAAAAGTGTATCACTCACGCTCAAAAGTTATAAAATAGGACGTATATACGCTCTAATCAATCAATCAAGAACAATCTATCATAGGCTTGCAAATCGTCTCACTTCTCCACCACTTTCGTACATGTGAATATAAGAATCAAAAAGGACTTTTATTTGGACGCAATGAGGCTCTTTGGACATGGTAGGAAAATTTGGATCATAATGAGGAAAATAAGGATCATAATATATTGAATTACAAAGGTCATCATACGACCTAAGATAAATCAGTCGTGTAGAATGTGGTATTATCGAATAAGTAAATTCTTCCTGAAGAAGTAATATATACAAATGATTATGCATTTTCTTGAGTGTACATAAAATCACTAGATGAATATTGTTTCATCTTTGTTTGTGTGTTGATGATATGCATATTATTGAAACATATATGTAGTTAAGGAAATAAGTTCAATCTTAAAGATAGAATTTGATACGAAAATCGTAGGTAAACTAATTTATTGTCTCAGCCTGTAGATTGAGCATCTTCTTGAATACACCAATTATCCTACTTGAAAAATGTTTTGAAAAGATTTTATATGGATAAGTTTCATCCATTAAGTACATCAAATGATGTCTCTTAAAGTGGACAAGAATCGTAAAAAGATATTATATATTAGGACCTGAAGTTTCTTACTTGTTATTTATCTTTCGAATTGGACTAAACTTGATATTATATTAATGGTAAATCTACTAGTAAAGTTTAAGTGCTCCTTCAATAAAATTATATTAATTATCATTAAATATATATATATATATTTTTTGTATCTTCAAATTTCATGTTATCTTGTTTACTTTACAATAAGTTTTTTTGTGGATTATTCACATGTTAGTTTATATATTTGTGATGTCAAAACACAAAGTATTTATATTTTTCTATATGGAGGTATTACATTTTCAAGAAAATATGAGAAAAATGTAACTTGTATCGCATAAATGTGTAGTGGGTATGTTAAAAGAAAATTTAACAAAACTCATGAACTCCAGAAGAGTTGCGAAATTATACAAAAAGTACGTTCCAATGATAATCTTGCAGATATGTTCATTAAACTCCCTACCTACATCTACTTTTGAAATATATGTTCATGGTTTTGGAATTTGTAGGCTTGGAAGACTGTTGTCTTCAGGGGGAGCAATGTTTTCAAATTAATCTTGAATATTGAGTCTTGAAAACCATTATTTTTACTCTTTTAATCCTGAAGGTTAGTTCCTGAATACCAGTGACTGTACTCTTTTTCCCTTTACTAAGTTTTTTCCCACAAAATTTTCTTAGTTAAAGGTTTTTAACGAGGCAGCAAGTGCAATACATTAGAACTTGTATGTCATGTACTCTTTTCTCGTCTAGTTTTTCCCCACTGCGTTTTTCTAGCGAGTTTTTAACGAGGCATATACATCAACTCGTAATGTCTAAGGGGGAGTATTGTAAGATCATTCAATATGGACATTACTTCAAAGTCTTTCAAAATCCTAGAACCCTTGACCTTTCATGTACAATGGTCTTTTGAGATTCAAGTCATCACATGTATATATATTGCAACTTTTATAATAAAATTGGTTCTTTTGGGTTCTTGGATACAATTCTTCTTCTCTTTGTTATTTACTCATATTGTTACAAATATATAATTATCCATGTGGTGTATGATTCATGCGGACTAATCTGACGTTCAACAAAACTGATTTTACAACAAACATAAGATATGTACACTAGAGGTTCATTATTATTAGATGATTAATTAAACCCTAAGCCACTAATTTAGAAATGTAGCATTAATAGAATTTACTAGAATTCCTTAAACTATTAAACTTATTAGATGATCACCTTTAGTATTGCCATTAAATGATTTGTTTAAGAATTTTATACTGTAGTTATAAGGAGTTAGCATACATTTAGTATGCATTATATTGATAGCTTCTGAATTATCAATTAATTATCTTATAGATTTGGTTGAGAACGAGTAATTACATTTTTCACTAGCAGTATGAGTAGTTCTATTTTATTTGTTTACTAATGATGCAAAATTTGTGTGTCCGTTCATTGATATTTTTTGTGAGTATGATTTAATTTTTAGCTGAGTTATGTGATTCCATGTGTTTTGATTGAGTACAAAATGTGAAGTAATATTGTTTTATGTAAAACGAGAAAAATATATAAATATATATAGTTTCATTTTATATATATTTGAGACTAGTACCGGGCACCGAGACCCCCCACAATAAAAGTTAAGGGTTCCTAAACCGCCCTATGAGTATTGAGTTACTCTGTTTGGATTCGGTGGCTAGCTACACTGAATTCTACTGAGTTGCACGCATTGGTACTATATCTGGGCTCATAGTATATAATTTTTAAGTATACGAGTATATTAATTTTATTAGTTGATGCTTGTTCTTTTTTACGTTGTCAAGTAAAATGTTTCGTGAGATTATGTGATGTATTTGCTAAGCGTTTCATTTATAATATTTACCTCATACTGCAGATAAAGACAAATGTAAGGTGTAAGGAGGTAGCAGTGCTAAAGCGTGATGGTGGTGACAACGGAACTTCAGAATTGATTTTAAGATTTTTCTAAATTTTTGTTGCTTTCAGAAAACAAATAAATGAATTTATATTAATGCTTTCATTAGATGAAAACTTAAGCGGGATATAGTAATAGTAATAGTTACAAGGGTCAATTTCCAAACTACCCAAATTTATAAGCCGACTAGAAGTATACCCGCGCGATGCGCGGTTTATTATTTATTATTAATAATATAATGACTTTATTATATTAAAATACTACTCATGAGATCTTATTATTTTGAGATTTGTAAAAAATCCGTATTTTTTTAATGATGATGATGATGACAATGACAACAACAACGACGACAATATCAAAAACAATAATAATAGTTTTGTGTTTTGTGTGCTTTAATTATAAGTGATTAATTATATTTGTTAATTTATATGTTCTATTCATATTTTTGTTCCTTTATATCTTAGAATTATATTTAATAATTTGTAAATAATTTTCTACATTTTTTTAGATGGATTTATTTTACAAACACTGCATTTATTCAAAAACTTAGTTTATATTTAAAAAATTTAGGTTTCAAATTCATTTTACAATTAAAAAAATATTTTTTTTTTAGAATTTTGAAACCATTTTAAAATATTTTTTCTTATAGTTATATCTATTGCATATATGTTTGAATTTATTTTTAAATATTATTTGTGGATTTTTTTAGATTAACCTCACAACATTATTAGATTATTATTAGTTTTACTTTCAAATTTAATTATTATTTTTTATAATTTTATAATAGTTTTTAAACTTTTAAATATTTTACTGCCCTTCGTAAAATGAAATTTAGCTTTTAGACCTATTTTTCACATTTATATATTAAAATTACAGAATTTTCAAATTTTTAAATTTTGACAATGTTTAAATTTCATTATTTTCAGATTATTTAATTATATCATTAACATAATCATATAATAATATCATCCAAAAATAATTTTCTCTATTTCATTTTACCCCGTCCTATATTAAATTAAAAGATTACTTATTATATTTAAAATATATATGAAGCTTGTTCTATAAGATTCTCAAAGTTTTTTAGTTTTTTTTTCCACAATTTTTCTATTGGTCAATGACAAATCAGTAATTATCTTCAATTTTGCAATTGAGTGGCAAATATGTAAAATTTGCCAACTTCTTCCTTTTTATATATAGTATAGATGAACTTTTATACCCATTTTTTTAAGAAATAACTTTTTTACTCAATTTAGGTAGTAATATGTCCAATTTACCCTCAACTTAACTACATATTTACATAATGTAAAAATTAAATATAAATACATTAAATACAAAATACAAGTGAAAATATACTAACTAAATACAAAATACACAATTTAAAATGAAATCCAAAGACAAAATTTCCCCCATTTTTTAAAGTTTAAATTTATTTCCCTCCACACCAAATATCATTTCCCCACACCAATACTTTCCAGTTTGGCTTCTGAACTGCTACGAGACATTTGAGGCTTCTAATATGATATATTTGATGAATCTATAAAAAAAAAATCCACCAAAACTCCATTGTAGCAACCACTTTAATCATACACTCTGATACAAAAAAACTCCACCATGTGCAATCCTCACCACTTCAACACTAATGGCAAATGAAAATTTTAGAATAAAGTTTGGATCTCGCTGGTAAATCTGAAGATGTATTTTGTTGCGGTTATCAGATCAAGATGGAAACCGAGTTGAGTGAAGGAGGTCGAAAAAGGTTGAATGTTATGGAGTGAGTGACTTTGAATTTGATGATTTGAAGGTTGAGTGAACCTCCTGAATTTTCTGGTGTGAATAATTGTATGTTCTGCGCATTTACGATGGTTTCACGATATGGATGTTACAGCGTGTTCACAATATGAGTAGTCGTGTTCACGATATGAGTAGTTGTGTTCACAATATGAGTAGTCGTGTTCATGATATGAGTAATCGTGTTCACATTTAAACTCGACTCGAGTAATATTACTCAAGTCGAGTTGGACTCGCTGGAATAATTCATTAAGGCGACGACTCATGTGTGTATCGTGAATATGATATACTTATATCATGTTCACGATACACACATATCGTGAACAAGACCACTCATAACGTGAACACAACCACTCATATCGTGAACACGATGACTACTCGTATCGTGAACACGACTACTCATATCGTGAACACGTTGTGACATCCATATCTGAAGTTTTCATCTCTAACACGCTGAATAAGTTTTGAAAACTATTTTAATCATTACATGTGAGTCCCATTATCCACTAATTTTTTTTCTATTTTATTTATTTATTATCAATTCAAATTATTTATTTATTGGTTGCATTTTTTAATAGTGTTAAAATTGTCATATTAGACTAATTAATTATGGTATTAATAATTTTCAATTCACATTAAAATATAATTAATAATAAATTAATATTAGTTCAAATCTTTGTTTTATGGATTAATTACATTAAAAAAAGACATATATATTGCTAGCAATTAATTGAAAATAACAATCATGAACACGTATTAAATTTTCATGTCATGAACACGTATTATCAGTTCATATTGCGAATATGTATTACATTTCAAATCGTGAACATTCATTCTCAGAAATAAGAATTACCCAACATCAATGGCGAAAAAACTAAAACGTAAAACAAAAGAGTTCTCTCTCTATTAAATATCGTGCATATCAACATATCTTCATAAGGGGGCCGTATCGTGAAGAATCATTCTCAGAAGTCAGAGCTACCCAGAATCAACATACAGGGTAATGCTGAAACCTAAAACAAAAAAGTTTGTGCTATTAAATATGATGTATATCAACTTAACTTCAAATAGAAATTTAGACAATAAAATTCATGAGGAGTTTACAATGTAACATCACTAAATACTCGGAACATAGAAATAGAAATGAAACTTACCATTTGCAATGAAACTTCAGTTGCTTTTGACGTGCTTCAAGGTTTCAATGGAGATGAGGATCATGAAAAAATGAAAAATTTGGTCAAGCCTTGCAACGATTCTTCGGAGGAAATGAGAACATGAAAATGTGATTGCAAAAAGTAGGTTATGGTGTTTTTGGAGTTCCAAATTACTTTTTGAACTTTCATTACATTATTTAATTTGAATACAATGTATTAAATTGTGTATTTGAATTAAATTACAATGTATTTCAATGAACAACAATACAAACTTAAGTTGAGAGTATTAAAAACACTAGTGTTTCACCCGTGCGTTGCACGGAATAAAAATATTTTAAAAATATAATTATTTAGTTTGATATGTTGAAAATATTTTATTTTTAATAATTAAATTGTGGTTCATAGAAATATTTGAAGCAAATTGAATAAAAAATGTAATTTGTAATATTAAACATAATTTAAGACTATTTCAACTGAATAATATAGACAATTTATAGAATAAATTAAAATTCATAAATTACAAATTTTGAAAAACTTCTTTATATACAACGTTTGTAGTGGTGTCTTTTTCTTTAGCTTCCTTATCACATATTAAAATCTTCAATCCAACAGAACCGGTTACTCTAGAAACAGCAACATATAATTGGCCGTGACTAAAAACTGGTTTCTCTAGGAAAAGACCAACATGGGAAAGAGATTGTCCTTGGCTTTTGTTAATCGTCATTGCATATGAAACGATCAAAGGAAACTGCCTTCTTTTAAACTTGAAAGGTAATCTCTTGTCAAAAGGAGTCAAGGACATTCTAGGTATTAAAACCTTCTCACCAGCATTTGATCCACATAGAATTTTTGCTTCAATAACATGACATCCAAGTCTTGTAATCACCAATCGTGTGTCATTGCATAATCCAAGTGTTTGATCTATATTCCTCAACAACATAACAGGAGTTCCAACTTTCAGGATCAACTCATGGTTAGGAACACCAGAACATGTAAGTGCATTAAGAAATTCTGGAGTGTGAACATCCTGCTGTAACTCAACATTCGAGTCTGATTTGCACATACTGTCGGAACTAAGATAAGTCTTCACTTTTCATCCAGAGTTGGAGCAAGTATTGCTCTATCATGCAAATAACTTGAGTCGTCATTTGATTTTCCGAATTGTGGATATGTATCCTGAACAATCGATGCCATTGGATCATCACTTGGCTCAATCAAAATGTCATTTGGAATTGTAATATCAACTTCTCCATCATTTGAACCTCCAATTTTACCGTCACCTATACTTGCAACCCATTCAGAAAATTCTTTAAGTTTGTCACTCTCAACATCAGAAAGACCATTATGAAGTCTCATATTATTCGTCAATCTAAGTACCTTGCAATACTTCCAAAGATGAGAAGAATTTATAGTTGCATGAACTATATCTTGTCTGCCTCCTTTTGGTATTACTGGCAAAATTTGACGAAAATCTCCACCCAATACAATAGTTTTACCTCCAAATTTGGTAAACCTTAACATATCTCGCAAATCCAATGCCTTAAAACAGTGCTTATGAGTCATAGGAGCTTCATCCCAAATTATAAGTTTGCACCTGATAATCAATCCAGCAAGAAGACTATTTTTTTTAATATTCCATGTTGAGTCTTCATTGATATTTATTGGTATTGCAAATCGAGAATGAGTTGTTCTTCCACCGGGTAAAAGAAGTGGCGCTATACCATTTGATGCAAGTGGCAGAAAATGTCAAATGCTGGTGGCAGAAAATGAGGTCCTCCCTACTCTTATGATATTTTAATGTCGTTTTCTTGAATACACAACCCCTATTAACATTGGATTCAATTCATTAAACAACAAAATCATTTGAGGGGTTGTGTATTAATCTACCAATGAGAAACTAAACGTCGCATAGGAAACAGAAGTGGTGTCACAGTGGATGATTCTTAAACAAATCATTACACACACAAAATTTTATAAGGTCGTATTGATAGACTAACCCCATAAATTTCTGCAAGTTGTTCGAGTGTTGTTACAACCGCTTTTCCACTTTCAAATTCACCACTGCAAGTTAGTAACACGACTTCCAGAGAATGTAGAGAGAGTAGTAATGGTGATCCCCCCATCAACATTATTTTCAACACTATTGAAAAAAAAAACATCAAATAGGAACACATAAAAAAATAAAATGAATCGAACTAAATTTCATATCTCACCTTCTACGAAACTCAACACTTTCTTGATCAGAGCCATTGATAATCATCTTTGTCACATAGTAAGTGTTGGAAATCTTCACTTCATCTGCATAGAAATAATTAAATAAATAAATTAATTAAAATTTTGAAGAAAAACATAAATATTAAAAACAAATTCAATTACTTTTCCAAAATTTTGCTCTACACATTTGAAGAACAATAACTATGGGATTAGGAGAGTCTTCATCCATCAAAGGTAGTATCCTATCAATAAAGTCATCCCATAGAGCGCAAGTAATTCGATGTTTCCTATAAAATAAATAATACATTATTGGATCAATGTTTATATATAAAATTAAAATCATAATCATAATTAATAGTAAAAAAATATTAAATGAAGAATAATTACTCTAAATCTTCAAGAACAATCTCCATGAGTCGTTTTGGACCATCCCTTAACTCCTTGATTTGAGGTGGTTGAATGGAAACCAATCTTCCAATGACATTTATATAAACAAAAAATAATATGAAATAGTCGATTAAAAAAATGTATTATATATATTTTATAAGTACAAAATGATTGTCTTACCAAACAAATGACTTTCATCAATTTGATTAGCCAATATTTAAGTATATGACTTGAATAATAAAGTGTTAAAGGAAATGTGTTATCTTCAATCTCATGCACTTTTGTCTTATGGTAGAAATTAAATTTATATTTGTGCATGGATGTTTAATATTTAAGACTATATCAGCCACTATGAAATCAGAAATGATATAAATGTCTCCCTCATTCAACATTCCCATGAACTTTTCAATTAAAGGACGACAGATTGATCCATGAATAGTTGAACCCTACAACATTATGATGAAATATTAAATCATATCTATATATATATATAAAAGCAGGATATTCTGTCAAAAATAACTATAATAAATGATCTACCTATTAAATAATTACTATTTTAAGAAACCTATTAATTACTTTCATATCGTATTTATTGTAAGAAACTCAATACAAATAAATAAATACAAATAAACATATTTATTGTATTTTAAGAAACTCAATACAAATAAAAATAAATAAACCAATTTAATGTATTTTAAGAAATTCAATACAAATAAATAAATATTTAATTTAAGAAATTAGTTATGATACTCAATTTATTATTTATTGTATACAAAATTTCAAATAAAATAAATAACTAGATAAATAAGATGAAATAAGGGATTATATATTTATTATCTCATCTTATTTTTAAGTATTTATTTTAAATGGTAAATTACAAATATCAACTCCACCTATCGACATTTTTCAAATTGCAACCTAATCTTTTTTGTTTTCAGATTGCCACCCAGTCTTTCTATGGTTTTGTCGATTGCAAATTTTCCGGCGAAATGGAGATTAATTTGTTCACTTTGCAACCTAAACTTTGTTATTGTTGTTTTTTTTTTTTATCTAATTGCAACCTGAACTTTGTGTTTTTATCAGATTGCAACCAAGGTCCAAGAATGAAAATTTCGATTCCGATGGAATATAGGTAACTTAAATTCACGGAAATATCATGAAAATATCGATATCGATGGAAATTATATGGGTACATATATTTATTGTTAATTTTCCTATATTACCAATATATTCCGATATTTTCTCGATATTTATTGGTATTCCATCGATTTTTTACCGATATTACATATATTGCACCAATTTTGACCAATATTTCCTTGATATTTATTTTATGAATATCGATCACACTTATATAATATAAATGTCACACTCATATATATAACATAAAGGTATCAGTGTGAAGCGAAAAAAAATCATGATTTGCGATTGAACAAAAAAATTAAAGTTTGGGTTGCAATTGAATTAAGAGAAAGTTTGGGTTGCAAAGTGAAAAAAATTAATTCATTTGCCGGAAAAAATGACTGAAAATTTTGCAATCGGCAAAACCAAAGAAAGATTGGGTGGCAATCTTAAAAAAAACAGATTAGGTTGCAATTTTTAAAAAGTCGATAGCTGGGGTTGTTTTTTGTAATTTACCCTATTTTAAATCAATTTTAAATATATAATATATAAAACCAATCATTATTTAATGATCTTAAATTTAATATTCATATAAAATTTATCAGACTGAAATATGGAAATGTATGTGTGTGGGCTTCAATGATTTTTCATTTTTAAACGTTTTTTATGATATATAATATTAATTTATTGTAAATTGATATTAAAATGTAGAAATAAAAAAATATTATAGTTGTACCTAATAGATTACACATATAAAACATATCAAATAGAAAAAATTAGATTATAATTATTATTGCAAGTTAACCAACTTATTCATTTGAAATATACAAATATTTTATTTTATCTTTCTTATTTTATACGTATTTGTTGTCAACTTTTATTTATATTTATATTCTAATTAATTGAGGTGGCATAAGGGATTGGATAGGGGTAATTTTTATGGTTTTTTACAAATTAAAATTTCATCATTCTTAGTCTCTGATATATTGACTTATCAATCTTATAATTATTATTCATAATTTTTTTATTCAAAATGTGTAGATTAAGTCAAATTTTAAATTGTTTCATTTAAATAGATAGCAAGAGAGATTTTCATGTATTTGATAAGCTGATATAATTTTTTATTTGATTTAGAATAAATGAGTTATATGTGGCGTTGAACCAAAAAAAATTATTAAAATACGTGTATATTTATAGTTATAAATGTCAATAAACTATAAATTTATTTATCTCAATACTTAAATCATAATGTTTCTAATACATATAACTTATTTTTAGATATTAAATTTATTTTTTAAAATTTCACTACTCATGTAAAGTTCTGACACAATTTTATTTATTTATTTGTTTAATCCATAGATTAATATATTACTTTATATATTTCAAATTTTTAATATTTTCGAATATAATTATTTATAATGACATAAATTTAAAGTTAAAATACCTAGCTTTATACTAATACAAATTAAAAAAAGATCAATATATTTTTGTTAAAATAATAATCATTACATTTTATATGTTTCTATATTTTTTTAATAATTATATATATAACATACCGTGCAACGCACGGGTACACTACTAGTATGTATAAAAAGTTTGAACATCAGCAAAATAATTGTCTTAATATTACCTCTCTGTCACGAAAAATGGTCTTGTAGCTTAAGGTACCACCACGATTTCCATAAGCTGGAATCTCATAAGCTCTCACCAATCAAAGTTTTAAAGCCCAAAGAGTTTTTGAAGGATTTACATCTTTCATCATGTTGAATACAGGAGCCATGATGATAAATATAGATACGTGATAGGAGATGAGAAAAAGATCGTGGGAGAATGGAGAAACTTTTTGCTGCAATCTTATTTAATTGATCCGCTAAAGTTGTTGTAGTGTTGTAGATGAGTGAGAATGGTTGGCATCAGCAAAATATGAAGCTTTGACTTTTAAGGAGTATATCACATTTTTATTAATTAATCAATTGAAATCAATTATAAATGTATAATTACCATAAATAAGTCAATTTTAGCGTGTGTTAAGCTTATAATTAGTAATCAATTAACCGTATAGCATATATGTAAGCCAATTAATTAATCAATTAAGAATATATTCATTTTCTATTAATTAATCACGTATCAGTTATCTAATCTAATGAAATCATTTGATTTTTTTTCTATATGATATGTATAATTACCATATATTTCAATTTTCATATTTAGAAATATCTAATTGTATGTAGAGAATGTAAAATAGAAATCAATAAAAATATAAATGAAAAGATTTAAATTGATATATTATTTATGATAATTGTATCACATAGAAATGTATCACGTAGAATTGTTGACCTTATCTATGTATGGTAATTATCTCCATAGAATTAATGTTTTATTTAAGCATACAATATATAATTACGTAATTACTATTAAGTAATTTAGTAAACATAATGGAATTTATTGATACACCAATTTAGTAATCAATTGGCTAATTAGTAATCAATTAACCGTATAGCATGTGTAAGCCAATCAATTAACCGTATTTAATTAATTAATTGCATATGAGTTATCTAATCTAATGAAATCATTTAATTTTTTTCTATATGCATGATATGTATAATTACCATATATTTCAATTTTCATATTTAGAATTATCTAATTGTATATAGAGAATGTACAATAGGTATCAATAAAAATATAAATGAAAAGACTTATATTGATTCTTTTTTTTTTCATAAATAATATCTAATGATAATTGTATCACATTAAAATGTATCACATAGAATTGTTGACCTTATCTATATATGGTAATTATCTCCATAGAATTAGTTTTGTATTTAAGCATACAATATATAATTACGTAATTACCATATATGATATGTATAATTACCATATATTTCAATTTTCATATTTAGAAATATCTAATTGTATGTAGAGAATGTATAATATATATAAATATATAAATCAAAAGATTTATATTGATTATTATTTTTTTCATAAATAATATCTAATGATAATTGTATCACATAGAATTGTTGACCTTATCTATCTATATATGGTAATTATCTCCATAAAATTAGTGTTTTATTTAAGCATACAAAATATAATTATGTAATTACTATTAAGTAATTTAGTAAGCATAATGGAATATATTGATACACCAATTTATTAATCAATTTGCTAATTAGTAATCAATTAACTTTATAGCATATATGTGTAAGCCAATTCGTATTTAATTAATTAATTGCATATGAGTTATCTAATCTAATGAAATCATTTAATTTTTTTCAATATGATATGTATAATTACCATATATTTCACCTTATGTATATAATATTTTAGCAAACTTTAAATGCAATGATATAAATTTATCACATAGAATTTATATAACATAATAATTATAATTATAATTAATAATTAATAATTATTGAGATCTAGACATGGAAATATTATATAATATTTTAGCAAACTTTAAATGCACGGATATAAATTTATCATATAGAATTTATATAACATAATAATTATAATTATAATTAATAATTATTGAGATCTAGACATGGAAATATTAAACAAACTTAAAGGTAATTAGATCATGTAATTATAATTAACTACTACATATAATTTCCTTATATATAAATATATTAAATATGACCTATATTTATTAAATAAAATAAAAAAAACATTTCCTGATTTGACAATGTAGTTTTGGCGGGAAAATCTTGTTATTACTTTTTTTAGAAACCATTGTGTTTTTATATATATAAAGATTTCACTATCCAAATTGGGTAAAAAAATTATTTCTTAAAAAAATGGGTATAAAAATTCCTTGACCCATAAATTTGGGTAAATGAAGCTATTTCCCTAGTTACAATGTAGTAGCAATGAAGTAGGTGTTACAATGTAATAGTTTATCAAGTCATAAATAACAATATATTACATTTTATAAATCCTAAAAATATGCACGAAAATCAACCATTCTTTACTATATTTAGTATTTCACCCGTGCGATGCGCGGTTCATTAAATATATTCTGATAGTTATATTAACATGTTATTTATTATCTTTTATTATTCCAAAGTTTGTATGATATAAATATATTTTTTCATACTTTTATTGATTTTTAAAGCTATATTTTATTATTGAAAAAATTATTGGTAAAATAGAGTTTTGATTGAAGAAAGTATATTTTGATAGGCATCTATCTCTCGTGTGTTTTTTGGACTTCCTGGTAATTTTATTTCGTGACTTGTTATTTTGAATTCAAATAACAAAAATTGTATATCCCATTTTGTTGGTCCCAAAACTGCTGGTAGTAGGCTTAGAGGGGGGGGGGTGAATAAACATACTGTATTTTCAAACTTTTTCTTCTATTTGGCTCAGTCCTAGAATCAGTAACCTTTTGGGAGGTTACTGATCAGAGTGGTTGTGGAAGCTTTTCTTTCAATGCAGAGCCAGGTATAGAAGATGTGCAGCTTAATCATAGAGTATGCAGATAAAACATTAAGCATATAAAGACGCATGGATGTACAGAGGTTCGAAGGTGGAGTAATCCTTCTACATCCTCTCTGCCTCCTCTCAGGAAGGACCCCTTGTTAAGCTAGTTGATTTACATAGACCTATCTATTACAACCCACACTTAACAAGTAGCAAGCCTTCACACAGATGCTTGTCTACTTTCCCACTGACCTACACAGGATCCTATTCTACCCACCCAAGCTCCTCACTTTCTTTCCTAGAAAGTGGAAAACTCAGCAGGACTTAACTCCTCGCACTGAGTACTCCAAGACAGTCCTTTAGAAGGAGTTTGTCTTCTTCTTCTTCAACTGGGTGCAACAAGCTCGGTCTTCGTTTGCAGATTGATCTGCTGAAGCTTGTTGCTGGACTAACTGACTGAGTGTGCATCTTTGGGGTGTTGAGTGTTTGAGCTTTTCTTCTGCTTCTCTGAACACTCTTTTCTTCTTTTATCTTTCCCCTCTTTTTGCGTTTTTTTCTTATGAGCCTTCTCTCTGTTGAGCTCTTCTCTATTCTTTTGCGCTTCTCTCTATGAGCTTGTATATTCTGATGTGCTCGCTATTTTCTCTTTTTTTTTACACTCTTCTCAGTCTTCAGTCCTCCTCTTTATAGGTTATGAAATCTACCCGTTGAAGGTAGACAGATTTCCATCATTGATGCGCCGCACTCCTGACACACGCCAGCTTTTCGCTTTCCACGTGTCTTCTCATGACTGGCTCCTCTTCTCTTCTGTTGGATACATTTGTAGAATGTTTTTATGAAACAAATCCTTAAGTAACTCTAAATATGCAAAACCAATCTTAGGATAGGTTACTGCAATAGAGTTATTGCAAAAGATTAAAAGAAATAGAGAAAGTATTAAAAGGAAGGATACTGAAGAGAATGGTTAAAAAGAATCTAGTGAACTGATAAGGATACTATTGACTAAAGGGAGCTACTGGAAGGGACCTCGCCAAAAAAGAATAAAGCGGGACAGGAAGCTACTTGGAAGACCATGCCGAAAGCATACTGCAGAGGCAGCATGCTAGCCTCAATCCACCTGAAGGAGCAAGCCAGAAGAAGAAGCTCCAGAGTGAAGCAAGAGGAGGAAGCTGCAAGGCAGGCATGGGGAGAAAAGTCAAAGTTACCGGTAGACACAAGAAGTTATCGGTAGAGAGAAGAGAAGAGGAGTCAATCAGAAGAAGACACGTGGAAAGCGAAAAGCTGGCGTGTGTCAGAAGTGCGGCGCATCAATAATGGACATCTGTCAACCTTCCACAGGCAGATCTCACAACCTATAAAGAGGGAAGACTGAAGACTTAAAAGTGTGTGAAGAGAGATGAAGTGAGCACATAAGAATATCCAAGCTCACAGAGAGAACGCGCATAAAAAAAGAGAGAAGAGCTAATCAGAGAGAAGGCTTAAAAGAGAGAAGTGCAGAAAGAGGGGGAAGTTTTAGAGAAGAAAAGAGTGTTCAAATAGAGCAGATGAAAAGAAGAAGAGCTCGAACACTCTACACCCCAAATGAAGACGCACACTTAGTCTACCAGTTGAGCAGCAAGCTTCAACAGATCAGTCTGCAAACGGAGGCCAAGCTTGTTGCACCCAGTTGAAGAAGAAGGAGATAAACCTCTCTAAACGGAGTACTCAGTGCGAGGAGTAATGTCCTGCTGAGTTTACCACTTTCTAGGAGAGAAAGTGAGGACCCTGGGTGGGTAGTCTAGGTTCTTGTATGGGTCAAGGGAAAGTAGGCAAACATCTGTGTGAAGGCTTGCTACTTATTTGATAAGTGAGGGTTGTAATAGATAGGTATATGTAAATCAACTAGCTTAACAAATGTTCCCTCCTGAGTGGAGGAAGAGAGGACATAAAAAGATTACTCCACCTTCGAACCTCTATACATCCTTGCGTCTTTATCTGCTTACTGCACTATATGCATACTCTCTGATAAGCTGCACATCTTCTACTTGGATGTGTAATAAGCTTCCGCAAACCACTCTAATCAGTAACCTCCCAAAAGGTTACTGATATTAGAAATGAGCCGATATAGATAGAAGAAAAGTTTGGAAAGAAGTTAGGCTTATTCACCCCCCCTCTAAGCCTACCTACAACAGTTTTGGGACCAACATATTCTCTCTACCGGTAACTTCTTGTGTCTACGGTTAACTTTTGACTTTCTTCCCATGCCTGCTTTGTAGCTTCCTCGTCTTGCTTCACTCTGGAGCTTCCTCTTCTGGCTTGCTCCTTCAGCTAGCTTGAGGCTTCTATAGCATACTGTTCCTGCAGTATGCTTTCCGCATGGTCTTTCAGGTAGCTTCCTATCTCGCTGTATTCTATTTTGGCAAGGTCTCTTTCAGTAGCTTCCTATACTCATTAATATCCTTATTAGTTCACCCGATTCTTTTCACCATTCTCTTCAGTGTCCTTCCTTTAACACTTTCTCTGTTTCTTTTAATCTTCTGCAGTAACTCTGTTACAGTAACCTATCCTAAGATTGGTTATGCTTGTTAGAGTTACTTAAGGTTTTGTCCCAAAATTGGTGGTAGTAGGCTTAGGGGGGGTGATTAAGCCTACTGTATTTTCAAACTTTTTCTTCTATTTGGCTCAGTCCTAGAATCAATAACCTTTAGGGAGGTTATTGATCAGAGTGGTTGCGGAAGCTTTTCTTTCAATGCAGAGTCAGGTATAGAAGATGTGCAGCTTAATCATAGAGTATGCAGATAAAACATTAAGCATATAAAGACGCATGGATGTACAGAGATTCGAAGGTGGAGTAATCCTTCTACATCCTCTCTGCCTCCTCTAAGGAGGGAACCTTTGTTAAGCTAGTTGATTTACATAGACCTATCTATTACAACCTCACTTAACAAGTAAGTAACAAGCCTTCACACAGATGCTTGTCTACTTTCCCACTGACCCACACAAGATCTTATTCTACCCACCCAGACTCCTCACTTTCTTTCCTAGAAAGTGGAAAACTCAGAAGGACTTAACTTTTAGCACTGAGTACTCCAAGACAGTCCTTTAGAAGGAGTTTGTCTTCTTCTTCTTCAACTGGGTACAGCAAGCTCGGTCTTCGTTTGCCGATTGATCTGCTGAAGCTTGCTGCTGGAATGACTGACTGAGTGTGCGTCTTTGGGGTGTTGAGTGTTTGATATTTTCTTCTTTTCTTCTGCTCCTCTGAACACTCTTTTCTTCTTTTATCTCCCCCCTCTTTCTGCGCTTTCTTCTTATGAGTCTTCTCTCTTTTGAGCTCTTCTCTCTTCTTTTGCGCTTCTCTCTACGAGCTTGTATATTCTGATGTGCTCGCTATCTTCTCTCTTTTTTTTACACTCTTCTCAGTCTTCAGTCCTCCTCTTTATAGGTTATGAAATCTACCCGTTAAAGGTAGGCAGATTTCCATCATTGATGCGCCGCACTCCTGACACACGCCAGCTTTTCGCTTTCCACTTGTCTTCTCTTGACTAGCTCATCTTCTCTTCTCTCTACCGGTAACTTCTTGTGTCTACCTGTAACTTTTGACTTTCTTCCCATGTCTGCTTTGTAGCTTCCTCCTCTTGCTTCACTCTGAAGCTTCCTCTTCTGGATTGCTCCTTCAGGTGGCTTGAGGCTTCTGTAGCATACTGTTCCTGCAATATGCTTTCAGTATGGTCTCTCAGGTATCTTCCTATCTCGCTGTATTATACTTTGGCGAGGTCTCTTTCAGTAGCTTCCTGTAGTCATCAGTATCCTTATTAGTTCACCTGATTCTTTTCACCATTCTCTTCAGTGTCCCTCCTTTAACACTTTCTCTGTTTCTTTTAATCTTCTGCAGTAACTTTGTTGCAGTAACCTACCCTAAGATTGGTTATGCTTGTTAGAGTTACTTAAGGTTTTGTCTCATCAAAACATACTTCTAATATTTCCAACACATTTTATATTATATATATTTGACAAGATTAAGAGGTTGAAGTACAAAATTTATAAATAATGTAAACAACAAA
>CM016727.1:22795095-22923833 GCA_005771605.1 Scutellaria baicalensis
ATTTAAAAAGGAAAAACAAAGAAATCTTATTGCAAGTCTCGTGAATTGGTTCATAATTTAATCTCCAGTTATCAATATTAAGGAAAGAAGAAGAGGAAAATCATATCCCAAATCCAACAATTAACAATTAAGGAACTCTATGAAGAACGAGTAATATAACAATATGTATTGAATAACTCCTAATATGTCATCGCTAAGTTCACATCGTCTCATTAAATGAAAAATAAATTAATTGATATTTTAGATTTTTAACCGGCAACACATGGACATGTTAGGACTGACATATATAAACATATTTTCTAACAACATTTATGACTAATTTGATATATATTACTTTAGAATAAATGTAACATGTGGTTTGGATTGGAGGTTGGGTTTAATAAGGGCTCGTTCAGTACACAGGCCGGTATTGATAGAGACTGATAAGGGATTACACTTATAAATTAGTTGTTTGGTGTGGATGTTTTATAGTAGGTTTGACTAATTTTTTTTGTTTGGTATGGATGATTGGAAGTTTGTTAAAGTTGGTTTGTTTGTTTGTTTGTTTTTGTTTGGTATATTGGTTAATATGGATATAATATGTGAATTTACTATAATGTCCCTCAATTTATTGGAATAAAGTAAATTGAAAAAATAAATTGAAAAATCCAACATAAACCCACAAATCCCTTCTTCGATTACACTGTGGATTCGAAAACCAGATGCAATGCAACTCGAAGGAATGGATTGAGGAACACTGCCATCAAATTTCCAAAGAACACACACTTCTTCCTGCATGGCTACAAGGTTTGATCTATTAGTTTTCGGTTTTCATGTTGTCCATGTTCGAAGGCTACGATGTTCAGCCCGATCCCCAAATTAAACAACTACTTCTAGGAACGAATTATTCATCAAAATCCATTCAATTTTAGTCTGAATTACCCAGAAATCAATGTTTAGGGCTTCATTTTGAATTTGGGGGTTTTTGTTCTTAAAAGTCCTTATTATACCCGAAGAAGAATGATCGGTTCTGGTGGCCGTTGATGGTGGTTGCCGGTCGGAATTGGAGCGGGGAGTACGAAGGTGGGCTGTCGATTTGGGGTCAGGGTTTTTTGCATTTATATTAGGGTAGCATTGTAGTTAGTTGCAAAATGAAGGGCACCTAGGTGTTTTACATATGAACAGTGAGGGCAGAGTAGGCATTTCACTCTGTGTACAGTTGGGCCTGAGTGAAACCCACCTATTTTGTTGGATTTAGTATCTACCCTGCAACACAACTTAAACTCACATCATAAATTAAAACTCGGTCCCAACCGCAAACCCGAGCCTAAAACATTGATGTCAAACACTTGTTTGGGCTGGATAACTAACCTAGTCTAGCTCAAACTGCTTTACCGGATAGGGCCTAAGAGAGTTTTGATTAGTTTTTTTTTATATATATATTTTTTTTACCTTTGATGTGATATATATATTTTTTTTGGATCGGATGTTTTATGTGTAGGATTATTTGTTATTTTTTTGTTTGGTTTGAAGTTTAGCAACATTTTCAGGATTGTAGTTTTTCAAATAATGTGTTTGGTTTAAGGGTTTATTAACTGGATGGTATATTTACCCTTGAGTCACTTTAATATGTTTTTTTAAACAAATGCAATGAGAAAGATCCACTTCAAGTGCTAAACTGTAACATATCTCCACCTCATTCCTTTGTTTTCGAAGCTTAGGGCAGCAAAATTAGAACTTTCTCAAACAAATTCACATCATGAAAGCTTGGTTGTGGAGTTGGCCATGTGAAGTGGCAACTCAGTTCTCACAAGGGAAAGTGGCAACTCAGTTTTCGAAGCAAAATAAGCAGCAAGAGTAGAAGCCTGCCCAATTGTGAAAATCTTGCAAGGAGGACAAAGGCAAGCACATTGAAGCATCATGTGCACATTCGAAGGTGATGTCGTCGAACTCGTGTAATTTAAGGTAGTTTTAGTGGGTGTAACTTCTAAATATGTGAAAATAAGGGGTTGTTTGGACTGGCACTAGCTCTTCCGGATTTAGGATGGGCTCAGTCCAGTCCATGGTTGTACAAAGATTTACAAAATCCTTCAATCCTACCATACTTTACCTTTTTTTTTTTTACAATTCCCAATAAAAGTATCCACCTTTTTTACTTTTTCTACAACTCCCAATATAAAACATCTACTTTTTCTACACTTTTCAATGTGACAATGATATCTTAACTATAATCCTATCATATAAAATCTCAATACAAACACAAGATTATCAAAATCTACCTTTTTCAAATTCTATCAAATCCCGAATCCAAACTCACAAAATCCACCTCTGCCCCAGTCCAAACATAAGTGTTTTCAATCTACCTAGTGTGGAGTTACAAATATACATGAGTAGGAAGGAATTATTTCGTTCTTGATGATGTTAATCAACAATTAATCTTATTTATTTGGCATAATAGATAGACATTCAAAATCATTTTGTTTTGTCAAGTTTTTTTCACACCAGGGTTTGGTAGAGTATGATTAATGATACCCATTTTCTTCATTGAAAGTGCATTGAATTGCAAGGGCTTTTGTGTGGATTACCATTTGTGATAGCCTTTTGATTGGCTTATTTTAGTTTCCCATGGTTAAATTTGGCTATGTTGTGTAACATTAGAAATGAAATGTTTGTTGAATCTCAATTATCCACTTACATTGTGCTTCAAATTGTTGGCAATCTGATTGTGTTGTTTGTATACACCGAATGACCGTTTATATTGTGTTTTTTGAAAATCTTTTTTTTTTTTTGGTAAACAATAATCAGATTATATCTATTTAAATTATTTTTTCTTGAAAATTACCTATTTATATTGTTATTAAACACTATTTCAGTCCTTTTCTTGATTTTAACATTTTTATCATACTTATTATTCACACATATATATAAATTAAATACAATTTTACGTTTTTCACAAAAATTGTCTACACTTAAAATTTTCATTTTAATATGTCATTAATGAAAAAATTGCAGGAAAAAAGGCAGCCCAATTGCTATTTCAATTAACGCAAAAACTCATATGAGATGGTCTCACGGATAGTTTGCGTGAGACGAATCCTTATTACCCATGAATTGAATCTATATCCACAAACTTTCATATGAATTTCTAAGTGTGGGTTATAGGTTGACCCGTCTCACGAAAAAAGATCCGTGAGAAGGTCTCACACAAGACTTACTCTTCAATTAAAGGGGTCCAATTGTGTTAAGTTATGCTTCACAAAAATATTGAAGTTTGAAAACATAATAATGAAAGAATGTTGAAGAGGTGTGTGCAAATCTAACCTAACAAATCAGACTAAATAACAGCTCCTGCAAATTGAATATTGTAATCAACTTTTATAATCTCTAATCCGATCAGCAGACATATCAGAAATGTTTTACTTGAACTCGAAAGGATTTGTTACCCCTATCGTGTTTTTTTTCTAGTATGGAATCTGCTGATTTTACAAGAAATTCATTTCCACCATCCACCTCAAGCAGTTCAAGTTCTGAGCAATATCCAATTTCATAAGGAATATCCTGTAGATATGGACAACGATAGAGCTGTAGGCAAAACAAAAAATATTGATTAAAATAAACTTTAATTTGTGTACTAAATTTTATGTCATACGTACCCTTATACGTGAAATAAGCAAGATCTTTTTATCTTTATTCCTTTCATTTCGAATTATAATTTCTATTAACTTTCTATCTTAATTTACAACTTTGGACAATTATATCTATATATAATATAATATAATATAATATAATATAATATAATATATAAGTATGATTGTTTCGCCCATTTTTTGTAATGTCAAATTTAACCCTCATAATTAAATTTAATTGATGTGAAATAGAGTTTTAATTAAATAAAACTCTTAATTAAGAATAGTAATGCAATTTAATGTTTATTTATTTTCCTAGAGTCATTTACTTTTACAACTCTTTTAGAATTTTTCTTACATGAATTTATTATTTTTCTTCTATAACATTTTAAATTTGAGAGTAAAATTAGTTTCATATTAATATATATTTAAAGAGTTTTTCAATCATATATATATTAAAAGCTTATGAAAAAAAAGTTATACTATAAATTTAATATTTTGATTAAAGTATTGTACTACTACAAATTAACATTTGAATTACCATATTAATAATAAAAAGCATATACATATTCGAAAATAGAAATTAAGATTTAGAATTTTATTTTTTTAAAATAATTTAAATTCGCATTTTTTATGTTGAACTATCAAGATATAAATTCATTTAACCAAAAAGTATTCTGTTGGTTTTGAAGATGATTTAAATTGTAAATATTATCAGTTACTTAAGAAATAAAATAGAAATAATTTTCTTTAATTGTGACAAGATAGAAATAAGATGTTTCTAAAATGTAAGTAAATAATTTTATTGATAATTTTTAATTGATTGAACTTTAAATAAATTATGTTAATTAATGAAATTCTTATATTATAAAAAACAATTGCGTAATGTTTTAGAAAAATAAGTATTTAATAATAAATTATGTAATTATAATATCTCACGTGCAGTGCACGTGTTGTTATACTAGTGTATATATATATATATATATATATATATATATATATATAAACAAAACACACATGCATGATTAATACAAAGGTAGATGAATCAGTCAATTAGCAGCAATATTACAAAAAAAAGGAGAGGGGGGGGGGGGGGGGGGAGGGTGCAATCTTCATGTCTCACAAAGCTAAAGGGCAGTAAATATATTTAGCGATATAATTTGATGACAAAGTTAAGTCACCTTCTCATTAACTCATCCAAATCATTCCACCATAATATCCTACATAAATAAATAAATACAATAATAAACACTCATAATCTTCCACACCTGCATAAATTAAGCTAACTTTACTCTTTAGTATTATTAATGTAGAATTCAAACATTGAAATTCATTGATAACCTGTGTTAAAAGAAAAAATAAATCTTGAAAAGTGCATATTTTATGGTGATGATAATCACAGGGCTTAAAAGATGTGGAATAAGTTGCAGACTATGACGGATCAGATATCTAAAAGATAGGTATAACCAAATAAGTTTTGACAAACTAATGATTTTTTTGTTTGTTTCAGTAAATAATGGAAGAACAGTGAATTCTGAGGGTGGAAAATGATGAAAGGATACCATTACTACACGAAACTGTTCAAATACTTGAACTCATCTGCATTCTTTAAGTTAGATTTTTCTGCAAAAAAGATGTAGACTAATGTCAAGAAAACCAACAGAAGAGAAAAGGGAAGAGAATTAAGACATGGACAAAAGCTAGGCGAGATAGAACATTTGTTCATCTGATGATTAAGAAGGCACGTCTTAATATTACGTTACAAAGGAAAGTTAGTATGGAAATCTTGCAAGATTGCTGATCATCATTAGAGAGTAGAACATGGGTAATAACAATACAGTACCTCTTAAGCTGGGTGGAGCTCCAGCACAAAGCTGATAAAAGTATGTGATATGACCTTTCTCCCTCTCAACATTGAACAACTATGGACTGTTGCACAAAAAGAAGAATATCATATTCCAGAAACACATGTAGATCAGTGATTAAAACTGTAGGGAAGGAACAATATTTGATGAAGAAACACAAGAAATATATTAGAAAATTTTCTGATTCTGCAATGGAATGTAATAACTTGATTGAAAAATATATATTTGGCAAATACAATCTCACAAGTTTGAATCTTGGCACCCGATATTTTTCCAATTTCACTGAAGTGAATTTCAATCAGCTTTCCCTGCAGATAGTTCCCATTACTTTTAACTTACAAGGAGCAAAATTTCAAGTATTCACTCCCCAAAGTTTAACCACCAATATCTCATGCTAGCCAACCAAGAACAAACGAACTGAAAAAGGGGTTTCTTTATATTGATGATAGCATTCTTGATGAACCAATCAAACTCCTTAGTCTCATGTCCATTCAAATAAAACATCTAGTTTTGATTGTTTAATCACCCCATCTAGAACAATCACTATATTGTCGCTGACATAGTGTCGAGAACCTTCAGCTAGGAACTCATGAACAACACCATTCACTTCAATCCAACTGCAACCCGGTGTTTTTTTAATTCTTCGATCTCTCATCATTTTCATTGCCCTTAAAGCATCCTCCCATCTATTTTTCGAGCGATAGATACTCCAAAGTTGTATGTACACTGAGTCATCATCAGGATCCTGTTCAAGTACTTCCTTCCCTGCCACTTCAGCCAATTCTAAATTGCCATGTTCCAAACAAGCAACGAGAAGAGATCTCCAGATAACAGCATCTGCCTTCATGGGCATCCTCTCCATCAACCCCATGGCTTTCTTCAACTCTCCAGCTCGTACAAAAAGATCAACCATACACCCAAAATGCACGATCCTGGGCTTTATTTGATAGCTGTTTTCAAATATTTCAAATAACCGCTCTCCCTCAATAACTAATCCTGCATGGCTGCAAGCTGATAAAACTGAAAGAAAAGTAACTTCATTTGGAACCATTCCAGATTTCACCATTGATTCAAAAACAAGAAGGGCCTCTTTACCCCTGCCATTTAGTGCCAAACTAGATATCATGGTAGTCCACGAAAACAAATCTTTTCTCCTCATGCCATCAAATAGCTTTGCAGCTGAATTAAAACTTCCACTTTTTCAATCTCGGCCGTCCATTTCACCCCGCGGCCGGCCGGAGTCTACGGCGGCGGACTATGAAACCGACCGCTCGTATCTCATGTTGTAGCTCTCTCTACTAAATAAGGTAAGTCTACTCCAGTATTGTACTCCTTTCCTCCGAAAAAAGAGTCATGTTTGTAATTGGATTTTTTCAACAGTTTAAGAGGCCGTACACTAGTGTGATGATAGTGCCAACTGGAGTAGGAGCGGCAATTGGTGGCTACGCCGGAGATGCTTTGCCGGTGGCTCGAGCCCTCGCCTCCGTCGTCGATTGCCTCATCTCTCATCCCAATGTATTTATGCTTCAATTCCTCTTTTATGCACTGTAAAACATATGGAAAATTCTAGATTTTGCAGCGTACAAGATTCTTTTATGCACTGTAAAACTTATGAGCTGTTGCTTTGGATTCACGTGTCCTGAGTTAACTGTTATCTAGTTCATAGAAGCAAGAAGAAAGGGAAAATCTGCGAGCATTAATCGATGAGGAATGAAGGGACTTGCTTTCGATATGAATTGGTTGATAGATAACGATGTATCCTTGTTTGCATTGGCCTCACTGATTTCTGTGATCAGGGAATAATTTTCTCCAATATTTACTGCACAAACTGGAAAATAGTATGATGTTCCTATGCAAAGTTGATGCTATATGAGAACCTTTGGCTGTGCCATTTGGATGTAATAAGTTGTCTAATTTTCTGATTTGGAAGCTTAATGTTGACTATTAAGAAACTGAGTAAAACTAGTTTTCATTTTGTTTTTACTGATCATAGTAGATTAGTGTGGCATCATTTCTTTGTAAAACGTTATGATCGTTTCAGGTTCTTAATGCAGCAATGCTTTACTGGCCAATCCAAATGTGCTATATGTTGAGGGCTACGCACTGGATAGATTCGCTGAAGGCACTTGGGCACTTACATTAGCTGTCACGATATTTTTGCAGCACGTATTGATTCTTATTTGTTTAAACATGAATATTCATTCAATGTGAGCTAGGTGGGGCTAGTTCTTGATTCTGGGATAGAGGAAGACCTTCGAATTCGTCATTTACAGGTGGTGGATGCAACAAGGGCTTCTCTTGGTTTGCCTGTTGTGGAATATACTGTCACAGATGCTTCTCTACAGGTATCCACAGAAATAACTGAATTAATGTTCGATCATAGGATCTAGGTTCCTTTGCCACTTCTTTCATATGTTGTAAGATCCTTCTAAAAGATTCTGTTCTTAAATCCTATAACAAGTGGCAACAATGAGAATCCGAAATGATGCTTCACATATTTTGTCATAGACCAAAAGTTGGTGTATTCATATAAGAAGAGCTTTAGTTTACCTTGACGGTGGCGCTTCAATGCATGCATCTAGCATATTTTTAGGTGGAGAAATGGATTGACCCAAAGGCTGGACAATCCACGGGAAGGATAAGCCGTCCTGATTCCCTATTAAGGGCTGTAAGTACATTGGTAGATAGATCTGGGGTGAATGCCATAGAAGTTGTGACAGTTAGGGTACACATTCTTGCCGTGTGTGCTTGCTGGCCTCAGTACTGCACCACAATACTTGGTCCACGACTCTAAGTCATCGAGAACAGGTAGTATAGTAGCTAGTGATGTCGATAGTGTAATTCTGCCAATAAATGCTTTTGGAGGAGATGGGGCCCTTGCTTTTGCTAGTAGGAAAACTAACAGGGTATGCATTTTCATTTTCTGCCTATGTTCTAAAACATTATTCTTGTGATTTATACTATTACACATCTCTTTCTTCTTTCAATGTTTGATGTTCGTATCTATCAGCCGCTCTTAATTGCCGTTGAAGAGAATGAAACTGTACTCAACGATACCCCTGATAAGCTTGGCATTCCAGTGGTACATTCTCAATACCTGCCAACCTTCTCTTTCTTGTATTCATCCATCATCACTCTTTAAATGTGGCATATTTTGTTAGCGTAATCGAAAGAATGAGTTTCTCAAAACCACGTGAATCTTTCTTGCCATTTTCCTGATAATGCAATCAAGTACTTGTAATGTTGGTGAATGTATTGAACTACTGGGAGGCTATAGGAGTCATCGCGGCTCATAAAGCTGGAATAGACCCGAATTCTCTAAGGAGAGACAGAATAAAGAACGTACGAAGTACCAGTTTCGTCCCTTCCAACGGCTATTCAGTTGTGCGTGAGCCTTTGTTGGCGTGATGGAACGTATTATTGATTCTGTTCCTTGTTACATAGATTAGTGTTCATTGATCCTCAAACATACTTCATAGTATGATTAACTTCACGATTTTGAATGCAAGAGCAGTATAGTCATTCATTTTGAGCATTATTGCAACCTCAATCAACATGTTCCATGGTATCTGTATAGGCTATAAGCTGAATTTCTTTCTACTTTCCAGTTTTTTTTTTCTATTGCAACTAGCATTATACCGGTGCATTGCAATGCACGATTTGTGATATAAGATTTATTAGTTTTAAATTTTTCAGTAACATAATATGATAATATTATCTTAACTTAAATTGTATATTAATAATAATTTAGACATTTTATCTTTAATGTGTTGCATTTAAAATAATATTATAATTTTAGAATATAAATAATAATATATAATGTATATTTATAATAAACAATGAATTATAACATCTATATTTGAAATATGAGGTTGTTAAATAAACATCAATTTTGTACATCCATTAATATTGTATCATGGACGTTAAATGATAATTGATATATAAAAAATATTTTAACTCCTAAAGATATATTACACATTCTGCAATTAATATGGATATCAGTATAGTAATTACTATATTATTATACCTTTTGATTTATATTTAGTACATTATTTTACTAACAAAGTTGCTAAAAAATATTTTCTTGGCGTTCATAACTTTAGATTTCCTTGAAATTTTGGTCTAACCAATGCAAACAATTTAATTATTTCAAGTTAAAGAAAATATATATGCCCGACAAATACCTAAAACATTTTGATATATGTTTAAATGATGTCTAAAACTCAATATTCAACTCACTTGTATTAATAAATAGACCAAACAATTACATCAAAATGATTTTCATTGTAATTAATTTTTCAAAAAAGCTAATACGTTTTATTTTAAAATTAATTTCTAAAATTATATAATCTATAGTTTTATTTTGTCATTTTTTTTGTATTTGTAATTTTATTATGCACCAAAATTTAAATATCAAATTTATATTGTATATTTTTCTAAATGCAATGTAAATGAAACATATTAAAATTCCTAAAAATGATAAATGTGATACTATCATGTGTAAACAACACATTAATTTTAGATGAAGAAATTATTTAATTAGAAATTATAATTTGTTTAATTTAATTAGATGAATAAATAATTTAATTTGAAATCATGATTATTTATTTAATTTGCATTAGGTATACACTAGTTCACTCTGACTGCACTTTTTAAAATAATTGTAACTACTTTCTTTCTATTAATTGTAAAATGAAGGACACCTAGGTGTTTTACATATGAACAGTGAGGGCAGAGTAGACATTTCACTCTGGGCACAGTTGGGCCTGAGTGAAACCCACCTATTTTGTTGGATTTAGTATCTACCCTGCAACACAACTTAAACTCACATCATAAAACTCGGGCCCAACCGCAAACCCGAGCCTAAAACATTGATGTCAAACACTTGTTTGGGCTGGATAATTAACCTAGTCTAGCCCAAACTGCTTTACCGGAAAGGGCCTAAGAGAGTTTTGAATAGTCTTTTTTCTTTTTTTTTATACCTTTGATGTGATGTTTTTTTTTTGTTTGGATCAGATGTTTTATGTGTAGGATTATTTGTTGTTTTTTTGTTTGGTTTGAAGTTTAGCAACAATTTTAGGATTGTAGTTTTTCAAATAATGTGTTTGGTTTAAGGGTTTATTAACTGGATGGTATATTTACCTAGTCATTTTAATATTTTTTTTAACGAATGCAATGAGAAAGATCCACTCCAAGTGCTAAACTGTAACATATCTCCTCCTCATTCCTTTGTTTTCGAAGCTTAGGGCAGCAAAATTAGAACTTTCTCAAACAAATTCACATCATGAAAGCTTGGTTGTGGGGTTGACCATGTGAAGTGGCAACTCAGTTCTCACAAGGGAAAGTGGCAACTCAGTTTTCGAAGCAAAATAAGCAGCAAGAGTAGAAGCCTGCCCAGTTTGTGAAAATCTTGCAAGGAGGACAAAGGCAAGCACATTGAAGTAGCATGTGCACATTCGAAGGTGATGTCGTCGAACTCATGTAATTTAAGGTAGTTTTAGTGGGTGTAACTTCTAAATTTGTGAAAATAAGGGGTTGTTTGGACTGGCACTAGCCCTTCCGGATTTAGGATGGGCTCAGTCCAGTCCATGTTTGTATAGAAATTTACAAAATTCTTCAATCCTACTATACTTTACCTTTTTTTTTTTTTACAATTCGCAATAAAAGTATCCACCTTTTCTATTTTTTCTACAACTCCCAATATAAAACATTTACTTTTGCTACATTTTTCAATGTAACAATAACATCTTAACTACTACCTCCGTCCCAAAATAAATGACGTTTTAGCCTTCTACACATATATTAAGAAATGTGATAAAAAGACCAATCTACCCCTATTTAAGTTTAATTAATGAGGAACTTTTATCTCTTTAAGACATTTAATTTGAGATGAGTAAATAGGGGCATATTTGATATATTGCATGTAAATATGCTTTGGAATATGAAAACGACAATTATTTTGGAATAAATTTTAGTTGCTAAAAAGTCATTTATTTTGGGACGGAGGTAGTATAATCCTACCATATAAAATCTCAATACAAACACAAGATTATCAAAATCTACCTTTTTCAAATTCTATCAAATCCCAAATCCAAACTCACAAAATCCACCTCCGCCCCAGTCCAAACATAAGTGTTTTCAATCTACCTAGTGTGGAGTGACAAATATACATGAGTGGGAATAAATTATTTCGTTCTTGATGATGTTAATCATCAATTAATCTTATTTATTTGGCATAATAGATAGACATTCAAAATCATTTTGTTTTGTTAAGTTTTTTTCACACCAGGGTTTGGTAGGAGTTAATTACTTTTTTTTACCCAATAACTTTTTGCTACTGACAATTTTACCCATTATCTTTTCGGGCTGTCAATTTTACCCTTTATGTTTTGAAAATTCGGAAATATTACCCAAATTCGGCCCGATTTCACCTTTTGGGTTGAATTTGGGTAATATTTCTGAATTGACATTGAAGGGTAAAATTGATAGCCCGAAAAGATAATGGGTAAAATTGTCAGTAGCAAAAAGTTATTAGGTAAAAAAAGTAATTAACTCAGAGTATGATTAATGATACCTATTTTCTTCATTGCAAGTGTTTGAATGCAAGAGCTTTTATGTAGATTACCATTTGTGACAGCCTTTTGATTGGCTGATTTTAGTTTCCCATGGTTAAATTTGGTTATGTTGTGTAACATTAGAAATGAAATGTTTGTTAAATCTCAATTATCCACTTACGTTGTGCTTCAAATTGTTGGCAATCTGATTGTGTTGTTTGTATACACCGAATGACCGTTTGTATTGTGTTTTTTGAAAATCTTTTTTTTTTTTTTGTAAACAATGATCAGATTATATCTATTTAAATTATTTTTTCTTGAAAATTACCTATTTATATTGTTATTAAACACTACTAGTATTTACCCTGTGCAATGCACAAATATAAATTTTAAAACAAAAAATCTTTATATAAATACAATGTAAATAGATTTTTATATATAATAACATGTTTATATACATATAAAATATAGTTGTTGAATGAAATTGAGTAATATTTCTTATACAATATTGGTATTGGTTATAATGTAATTTAATAACATCTAAAAACTTTTTCTTTAGAACTGGTATTTAATAAATTTTGTTACATGTTTTTTATTAGTTTTTATAGTTATAAAATTTTGAAAGTGATTGAAAATGTCTATATTAAAACTAATCATATAAATTTATAAGAAAAAAATAACTAAAATAAAAAAATCTTATGCACATATGTGTATCTTGGTATCAAATATATATATAATGATGTGTTTGTCATTATATATGTTAGATTAACAATAATGTGTTTGTCATAAAATTTTGGAGAAACACTGAAATTTTCTACAACGAAGCAAATAATATTTTTATCATAACAACAAAAGTGTATAAAATAATCAAGATGTGGACATATGAAAAAATAATAAATGAACTGGTGGAAATTTTGACTATACTTTTCTAAAGAAATAAATTTCAGAATTAGAGTTTTCTGAAGACATTCATAAGAAGTTTAAGGATAGCATGCATTTCAATCAGAAGTGTAAACTTAGCTTTCAGTAATGTAGGTAGGATTTCTTGACTTGATCATTCGACAAAGATAGTATACCAGAAATTAATATTGAACAATATCGCTAATTATATGTCTGATAATATTGTTATTGTGAACTTATTGAAAGCTGAATGACAAAAGAAATATAGAAAAAAACTTTTGCAACAATATGATAGATGTAGAACATAAATAAGAATTCACCTGCAGGTACCGTTAAAGCAAATAAGTAGTTAATCAAAATGTATCATCAGAGAAAATACAAATTAAGAGGAATATAGAAACGATAATAGGTATTTGGTGATATGTATATCATCTTTATATATTGGTGAATATGATCTGTTTTCTAAATATATTTTTGATAAATGCAATCGGTATGGTAAACTCAATCAATTGATTGATATTTATCAATTAATTATCTATATAGATTGCAAAAGTATTGTATCAAATTAAGATCAAGACAAATTTACTTTCCTTTTCATATAATATAAACCAAAGGAAATTAACTTTCCTTTTCATTTTTATTTCAATCAATGACATTAAATATTAAATATATGTATAAGGAAACTCATATCACAATGATCCATCATTCTTATATCACGGTACGTATATGTATTTATATATCATGCATAGTGTATTTAATAGTTTCATTCACGTTAAATATAATTAAATAAAATATATGAATTTTTTTCCCCTAAAAGTTGAATGTTGTTTTTAGGTGGGAAAACACTCACATTACCTTTATTTTAATATAATGTTCTTTTATATATATATATATATGTGTGTGTGTGTGATTTGGAGATATGTAGCAATTAAGAAATTAAAAAGCAATTAAAAAGAAATTAAAGGCATCATATCATTTCTTAAAAAAAAATGGAATCATATATATTAATTCTAATATTACTTGAAAAATATGGATATTTGATTTGGTTATATATAGGAAATTTTATTTTATAGACTACTAACTTATATCATTATATGTATATACATATATACACATATATATATATATATAATTGGACTTTTAAATAATTATGAAATTTTAAAGAATCATGAATTTGGAGTACTTGCTATTTCATGGCCGGATCTTGTAAATTTCATCCTTAAAATAATCTAACAATTTATTTAAATTGAAAGGTGTATCCATATATAACGTCCTTAAATTTTTTCTTACCTAAAAGAATTGAGTTTGACTTTCCTTAAAAAATAGAATGCAATTAATACATATGAAATAAAAAAAAGTTACATTTTTTTATATACTTAATTAACATATGTATATCAGTTAATATACTTAATATATGTATATAAAATAAATACATATAAAAAAGTTACATAAATAGAAAGTGATTTTAGGCGGGAAAATTCTCACTTTCTTTTTTCGGCAATGTTTGTGTTTTTATATATACTAGTTTTGTACCCGTGCGATGCACGGGATAAAATTTTATAAAATACAATTATAATATTTTTATTTGAGATTTGGAAAAAAAAAGTATATACAAATGTAATATAATGAAATTAAGTAATTTATATATTATATATTTTAAATATTTAATTGTTGGAGATAATCTGGTACGGTATAAAATAAGATATTGTAATTTTAAACTTAGTTTATATATAAATAAGATGGATATGAATTCTATAAAAATTATCACATTTCAAGTACACTATTTAAAGATAAAGGAATAATGTTTACTTAACAAATCACAACATGAAAGCTATGTTCTATATAAGATAGAAGGAATAATTCAACTAACTACTTTTAAGCATGTTATCTTTAAAACAAATAAATTCTATGATAAAAATCTCAAAAACATAAAAGAAATATAAAAACAAAATATATAATTAATTTCCAATTATTTCTAACAAAAGAAAAAAAAAACAATCTACCTTGTAATGTAAATTTATAGTCTTCTTTATTACTTTTCCATGTAAGTTTTCATTCATGTTTCTTCACAAAATTCCTGCATAAAGTATAAATAAAAATAAAAAATAAAAATTACATTAATAATAATCCATATGCAATACCAATAAATAAAACATTCATCTCCAAATATGAATAACGATAGGAACTTTAATCGTTAAGAAATTATTGATAAAGTCAAAAAATTATTAATCGTCCATCCAAACTATATGATGTAGATCAAATAAAAATCATAACCAAATAAAATAAAAACCAAAAAAGAAAAAAAGAACACAATCCCATGAGCACCATGGAAGCGAAAGATTTATATTGCAGAATTTGAGAAATTAAATAGAAAGTGTGAGTCAATTCTAAGTTTTTTCTCTCATATTTATAGTGTATAATTTGTTCATTAGATATGAAATTAGTGCATTTTGTATGTCATAAATTTAGTTGCTTCCGAATTTATAGATTTTTTCCCCAATTATAATGATTGCAAATAAATGTTCAGTTTCTATTTAATTCCTATACATGAAATCAAATCACATCATTCACAATCAATGTGTTTATTGATAAAATCAAAACGTTTTATTATATTACATTATGTTATACATTAAATATTATTTTTATTGAATTTTATTATTTACAAAATAGAAAATCCTGTTCAATATATATAGTATATAAAATCAAGATCAAGATAATATCACAATCTTATTTGTTTGCTCATATTATTGTATATTCAATTTTAATAGTGAAATTTAGTAGAGACTTATTTGTATCTTATTTAATGGATGAAAACGATAGCAATCATAACCAAATAAAATAAAAACCAAAAAGAAAAAAAAGAACACAATCCCATATGAGCACCATGAAAGCAAAAGATTTGTATTTCAGAATTTGAGAAATTAAAGAGAAAGTGTGAATCAATTCTAAGTTTTTTCTCTCATATTTATAGTGCATAATTTGTTTATTAGATATGAAATTAGTGCATTTTGTATGTCATAAATTTAGTTGCTTCCTAATTTATAGATTTTTTCCCCAATTAAATGATTGCAAATAAATGTTAAGTTTCTACTTAATTCCCATACATGATGATGAATTCAAATCACATCATTTACAATCAATGTGTTTATTGATAAAATCAAAACGTTTTATTATATTACATTATGTTATACATTAAATATTATTTATATTGAATTTTATTATTTACAAAATAGAAAATTTTGTTCAATATATATAGTATATAAAATCAAGATCAAGATAATATCACAATCTTATTTGTTTGTTCATATTATTGTATATTCAATTTTAATAGTAAAATTTAGTAGAGACTCATTTGTATCTTATTTAATGGATGAAAACGATAGGATCAACATCTATTATATTTTTAAAATGACATTTCAAATTATATTAATTTTAAAACAAACCAACATTTATATGTAATAGATGTCAAATAACTTGATGTATAAGTAATTAAGAAATTTTTATATAAAATCATATGGAATGCTTAGATGAAAAATCATTTAGTTTGCATCTATAAAATAATTTAACATTTTTTTAAATTGAAACATATTAAATTACCATTTTTATTAAATTGAAACGTATTAAATAGAAGAAGGATAGCTAATGGCAATAATTTCTTTTTTTCTTCTCTAATTAGTAATAATATTCATCCTTATATATAGAAGATTAATGCGGCAATTAACTTTTTTATTTAATGGATAAACATTATATCTTTTCCATAAATATCAAAACAACTTTTGGGTGGAAAAAATATTTAAGGAAATGTTCTTCTTCTTCATATATATATATATATATATGTATATATATAGATATAGATAATGTCACATTATAGAATATTAATATCATAATTAATTAAATATGATATTCATTTTATTATTACATATGATTTATTATCAAATCAAGTGGAGTTCTTTAATTTCTTTCTATATGATATATTATTACAATATATCTTTAAATTTTATATTTAGAATTATTTAATTGTTGACTTTATGTTTTATGTAGATTTGGTTATCAAGTGGCGAATTAATTTTTATATATCTACTCCTTTATATAACAATTATGTTTTATACGCCAACAAAATTACATAAAATTGTATCTATATTTTGGTTATCTTTTTATATATTTTATTATTTTGTAATGATAAGAATTATATAATAAATATATTTTATGTATATATTTACATGCATATTAAATTATATATAAATATATATTAACATCAAATGAATAATTGTTTTATTATTTATATGATATTATGATTATGATATTATATGATGTAAATCATATATATATATATATATATATATGTATACACACATTGCTAAATGATATCATAAATATATGAATAGAAATTTATAATTAAAGTTAACTTACCATATTGACAAATATAGTAATTTTATTATATCATATCACTTCCTTATATATATATATATATATATATATATATATCATCAATCATGATTTATAATTTATCATTTAACATTTATTTTAATAAAATATCATTTCCAATTTTGGTAGAGTGTTTTTGGCGGGAAAATTTTAACATTACTATTTGAGGAAATGTTTGTATTTTTATATATATAAAGATAAAGATAAAGATAAAGATAAAGATAAAGATGTACAATAGAAATCGATAAAAATATAAACTAAAAGATTTATATTGATTCTTTTTTAATAAATAATATCTAATGATAATTGTATCACATTAAAATGTATCACATAGAATTGTTGACCTTATCTATATATGGTAATTATCTCCATAGAATTAGTGTTTTATTTAAGCATACAACATATAATTATGTAATTACCATATATGATATGTATAATTACCATATATTTCAATTTTCATATTTATAAATATCTAATTGTATGTAGAGAATGTATAATAGAAATCAATAAAAATAAATGAAAAGATTTATATTGATAATTATTATTTTCATAAATAATATCTAATGATAATTGTATCACATAGAATTGTTGACCTTATCTATATATGATAATTATCTCCATAGAACTAGTGTTTTATTTAAGCATACAATATATAATTACGTACTATTTAGTAATTTAGTAAGCATAATGGAATATATTGATACACCAATTTAGTAATCAATTTGCTAATTAGTAATCAATTAACCGTATAGCATGTGTAAGTCAATCAATTAACCGTATTTAATTAATTAATTACATATGAGTTATCTAATCTAATGAAATCATTTAATTTTTTTCTATTTGATATGTATAATTAGCATATATTTCACCTTATGTATATAATATTTTAGCAAACTTTAATTGCATGGATATAAATTTATCACATAGAATTTATATAACATAATAATTATAATTATAATTATTGAGATCTAGACATGGAAATATTAAACAAACTTAAAGGTAATTAGATCATGTAATTATAATTAACTACTACATATAATTTCCTTATATATAAATATATTAAATATGACTATATTTATTAAATTAAATAAAAAAACATTTCCTGATTTGGCAATGTAGTTTTGGCGGGAAAATCTTGCTATTACTTTTTTAGAAACCATTGTGTTTTTATATATACTAGTAGTGTACCTGTGCGTTGCACAGTGTGTTATATATATAATTATTAAAAAAATATAATAACATATAAAATGTAATGATTATTATTTTAACAAAAATATATTGATACTTTTTTAATTTGTATTAGTATAAGTTAGGTATTTTAATTTTAAATTTATGTCATTATAAATAATTATATTCAAAAATATTAGAAATTTGAAATATATAAAGTAATATATTAATCTATGGATTAAACAAACAAATAAAAAAAATTGTGTCTGAACATTACACGGGTAATGAAATTTTAAAAATTAAATTTAATATCAAAAAATAAGTTATATGTATTAGAAACGTTATGATTTAAGTATTGAGATAAATAAATTTATATTTTATTGGCATTTATAACTATAAATACATACGTATTTTAATAATTTTTTTTGGTTCAACGCCTCAAATAACTCATTTATTTTAAATCAAATAAAAAAGTATATCAACTTATCAAATACATGAAAATCTCTCTTGCTATCTATTTAAATGAAACAATTCAAAATTGGACTTAATCTACACATTTTGAATAAAAAAATTATGAATAATAATTATAAGATTGATAAGTCAATATATCAGGGACTAAGAATGATGAAATTTTAATTTGTGAAAAACCAGAAAAATTATCTCTGTCCAATACCTTATGTCACCTCAATTAATCAGAATATAAATATAAATAAAATTTGACAACAAATAAATATAAAATAAGAAAGATAAAATAAAATATTTGTATATTTCAAATGAATAAGTTGGTTAACTTGCAATAATAATTTTAATCTAATTTTTTCTATTTGATATGTTTTATATGTGTAATCTATTAGGTACACCTATAATATTTTTTTATTTCTACATTTTAGTAGCAATTTACAATAAATTAATACTATATATCATAAAAACGTTTAAAAATGAAAAATCATTGAAGCCCACACACATACATTTTCATATTTCAGTTTGATAAATTTTATATGAATATTAAATTTAAGATCATTAAATAATGATTGATTTTATATATTATATATTTAAAATAGGGTAAATTACAAAAAACAACCCCAACTATCGACTTTTTTAAAATTGCAACCTAATCTGTTTTTTTTTATTTTTTTAAGATTGCCACCCAGTTTTTCTGTGATTTTGCCGATTGCAAAATTTCCGGTCATTTTTCTGGCAAATGAATTATTTTTTTTCACTTTGCAACCCAAACTTTAATTTTTTGTTCAATCGCAAATCATGATTTTTTTTTCGCTTCACACCTTTATGTTATATATATGAGTGTGACATTTATGTTATATAAGTGTGATTGATATTCATAAAATAAATATCAAGGCAATATTGGTCAAAATTGGTAAAATATATGTAACATCGGTAAAAAATCGATGGAATATCAATAAATATCAAGAAAATATTGGAATATATTGGTAAATATAGGAAGAATAACAATAAATATATGTACCCATATTTCTATCGATATCGATATTTTCACGATATTTCTGTGAATTTAAGTTACCTATATTTTCACCGGAATCGAAATTTTCATTCTTGGTTGCAATCTGATAAAAACACAAAGTTCAGGTTGCAATTAGATTAAAAAAAACAAAGTTTAGGTTGCAAAGTGAACAAATTAATCTCCATTTCACCGGAAAATTTGCAATCGACAAAACCACAGAAAGACTGGGTGACAATCTAAAAAAAAAAAATTAGGTTGCAATTTGAAAAAATTCGATAGGTGGAGTTGTTTTTTTGTAATTTACACTTTAAAATTAGTACTTAAAAATAAGATGAGAGATAATAAATATATAATCCCTTATTTCATCTTATTTATCTTTTTATTTTTTTATTTGAAATTTCTATACAATAAATACTAAATTGAGTATCATAACTTATTTCTTAAATTAAATATTTATTTATTTGTATTGAATTTCTTAAAATATAATAAATATGTTTATTTATTTTTATTTGTATTTAGTTTCTTAGAATATAATAAATAGGTTTATTTGTATTTATTTATATTGAGTTTCTTACAATAAATACAATATGAAAGTAATTAATATGTTTCTTAAAATAGTAATTATTTAATAGGTAGATAATTTATTGCAGTTATTTTGGACAGAATATCCTGCTTTTATATATATATATATATATATATATAGATTAGATATTAAAATATAACTGTTGTATTTGCATTTATATTCATTAAAATGGAAAACATGAATGACAGACTATAACATATTGTTGTATAAGAAGAGGAAAAATCTCATTTTTTGTTCTCTCCCAGAGTTATGGTTCGTTTTTTAATCCTATAAAAATACATTTTGTTTTGATTGGTCCTATAATTGAAAATTTGTCCAATTTTTAGGTCCTTTTTTTAATTTTAGTCCTGTAACTGAAAATTTTATCCAATATTAGTCATTTTTGGCCGGATTTTTTTATTTTCGGCTACAAATTGGGGGTGACGTGCACCCTTCGGAATGTAGCCGAAAATTTGAAAATCCGACCAAAAAAGGATCAAAGTTGGACAAAATTGTCAATTACAATATCAAAATTGAAAAATGCATTTTTACATGACTCATAAGTAGCTCTTGGGTAGGACGAAAAATGAGTTTTTCCCTTATAATATTGCGTTTACTTTTAGGGATAACACATTATAGTGATATTTTAATTTCTCATAACATTTCTCAAAGTGAGTCATCTCATAGTCAAGGTCCTCACCAATCACCACATTCGTGAACCAATAAATAAAAAAATCATGAATGTTATTTTGTATAATCATGGACAATATAAACCGTTCATTTAAAGAACCTGAAACAAAAATATTGTTTATAAATATATAAATAATATATTCAAGATATGTGACAAATTTTTAAATATTTTTTTATATAGAAAGTAATATATCAGTAGATTTTAGAAAACTCATACTACATATATATATATATATTTATATATATATACTACCCTCATCCCAAAATAAATGTCATTTTAGCAACTAAAATTTGTCCCAAAATAATTGTTGTTTTCATATTCCAAAGTATATTTACATACAATATACCAAATATGCCCCTATTTACTCATCTGAAATTAAATATGTTAAAGAGATAAAAACTCCTCATTAATTAAACTTAAATAGGGGTAGATTTGGTTTTTTATCACATTCCTTAATTTATGTGTAAAAGGCTAAAACGACATTTATTTTGGGACGGGGTAGTATAAGATTAGATAACTATTTACATTTTTTAAAGATCAAATTTCTATATATACATATATGGATAAATTATCTTTTTATTGCTAATTAAATTGTAGATTGATTTTCTTATAATGACAACGTAAAAAAAATATTCAGATTTTAATAATGATACAAAATGTAACAATAGTTATATATTATAAACAATCAATTTAATTTTTGAATTTTGAAGTAATAATCATATATCTATAAAACATATTAGTTTGAAAATTACTTTTACTGTATCCTATTCATATCCTTATATCCATATCAATAAAATTATATAATTCAAGAAAATTTCTATATAATTATGCTAGTTTAATGTGAATTTGAGTAGTGTTAGAAATACATATTAATAGATTATTATCTTTTAGTTCATTTTAAAATAAAGATGTTTAAAGTTCAAATATATAGATAAATAAAGAAAAATGGTCATAATAGACCAGAAATATGAATATATACTTTACAACCCAAAAGTAAATTAGAAGAAAAACAATATATATCATTGTGTAGTACTATTCTCTTTTACTGAAGAATGAGACAATGATGAATGTCAATTTCTTGCATTATTAGGATGCCTTTATATTTGAAAATAACATCCATAAATTAAATAATAATTTGAACTTAATTACATCTGAATTATAATCAACCGACAATTTATTAACCGTCAATTTTCAATCTTTTGAAAAGTTGATTATTTTATAAAATTCACCATCTTCTTGAAATAACTTCCTGAATTTCAATCTTTTGAAGAGTTGATTATTTTATGAAATTCACCATCTTCTTGAAATAACTTCCTGAATATCTATAGGAGATTGTTGAAAATAAATTACAACATAATTAAAATGATTTTATTATATACATCAATGCAAAATAATAAGAATAAAAAAATCAAAGGGAAAATCAAATAATTAATTGTTTTGATATATAACAAATATACTGGCGATACAACCTCTTTCCAACTAAAGATTGGTTATAATATATGACAATCAAATATTCTTCAATATTATTATAACATGTTAGAATAAAAAATTTGGGACACATCCTAAATGATTCAGAAAATTAGTATGATTTCTAGTACATCTTAGTTCTCTCACCAAAGGCATGGTAGCAATGTAGCATTTGATTGAAGATTATAATTTCCTACAATACAAACATTACATCAAGGTATATTTTGAAAAAAAAAAAAATCATTAACACCACAATATAATTCACACAAACCATTCTATTTGAAAAATACTTACCCCTTGTCAAAAATACAAATGTCTGTAAATCACCAATTTGTGAAACATTTAATCACATATATTTTCCACATTGATTCTTGATCAACAACACAGTTTTTGGCAAGAGAAACAACATTTAACAAATTAATAGTTAATTAAAAATAAAATAAAAGACACACATATACCTGATTATATTGATCATAAGCAAAAAAAAAAAAAATTCATTTCCACTACACAAACAATGTTAGTATCTCATTGATAATTCAAAAGATTGAAATTATGTGTCTTTTGATGAAAAAATTAGAATATAAAAATATATCACATAGAATGAGACTCTGGCTCAAATGTTCTCGGATTTATATTTTTCAGCAATGCATACATATAGCCAATAACAATAGATGTTTTTTTAGAAATTATATCTAGCTAGATATGGTATGTTAATATTGATTGAATTGAAATCATTCATGTAGATGTGTGATTATGAGTTATTCTGTAACTAATTTATAATTGTATGTTTTATTTAATTATCTATATACACACATATGTACATATTTCCTTATATTTAAAATCTATGAAATATAGTAAACAAATATTATGACAACGAATTGATAATTTTATGGATTGAATTATGGGATTTGAAGAAAACAAAAATTCACCATATATGCATCTACATTTTCAGGTCATATGGTGTATATATATATAATTTTAGTGGATACTATAATGTAGAATATTTATTTTAGCGGATGCTATATTTTAGGACATGTTGTATAATATATTATGTTCGTGTGTATATATAGATGTATCTATATAATTTATATATCTATAAATTAAATTAATAATATAAAAATATGTTTATTTACAATCTAAAAAAGGAATAACTATATACCTATCTCTCTATATATATATGAGAGATATATATTCATATTCATCATGTAATTATATGAAAAATATATTTTCTTATGGAGATTGACTCTCATATAAAATCCAAAACAAATTCCTATAATTGAGGAAAGCTCCACAATCCAAGATAACTAATAAAGGATCATAAGTATCTTTTCGGACATAAAGTTAAGTGAAATAAATAAGAAGTTAGCTGAAAATTAGGAATTTTATTGTATCTATTTTATTTTCGCCTATTAAAATTAGCATAGAATAACTATATCAACTGAAATTTATTAATTCAAATTGATTTACCCTATAAACAAACATGTATAAACTATTTCTTTTTCCATATCAATTCATTTTATGCATTAAATATCATTTATCATTCACTTAATATAAAAAAATTATTTCTAGATTTGGCAAGATGTTTTGGACCATAAAATATTGTCTTAATATTTCGGGTAATGTTTTTTTTTTTTTATGTATAAAGACAATGATATATCATTTATTTTAATATTATTTTGTAATAGTAAGAAGAATATAATATATATTTTTCTGTATATATTTACATGCATATTAAATCATATATATATATCATCAACTGAAATTAATCTAAATCTATTTTTATATGTATTATCATCAAATTTAATTTATATATATAAATAAAGATTAATAAGGAATCAATTTAAGAGACACGTCTTGTGAATGGAAAAAGAAAACATGTATATTTCATTTTAGAGAAGAAAAAATAACTCATATTAGATGGTAATGCTAATAATCACATTAATTCAATTTTCCATTTTATACAAATAATGACTTCTTTCCCAAAAAGATTTCACGATTTAAGTTAATTAATTGATTTTTTTATAACAATTTTCTTACACATTAAGCAAGATTCCATATTGACGCCCATTAAGAAATTAAGAAATTCATTTACATTAATTTTGATACATAAATTTTTATTTCCATAAGTAGAATGCAAATTTAGGCGGGAAAATTATTATATTACTTTTTTTGGTAATGTTTGTGTTTTTATATATATAAAGATAAAGATGATATTATATGATGTAAATCATATATATATATATATATATATATATATATACACACTCACACACATTGCTAAATGATATCATAAATATATGAATAGAAATTTATAATTAAAGTTAACTTACCATATTGACAGATATGGTAATTTTATTATATCATATCACTTCCTTATATATATATATATATATCATCAATCATGATTTATTATTTATCATTTAACATTTATTTTAATAAAAAAATCATTTCCAATTTTGGTAGGGTGTTTTTTGCGGAAAAATTTTAACATTACTATTTGAGGAAATGTTTGTGTTTTTATATATATAAAGATAAAGATTTCAGTCCTTTTCTTGATTTTAACATTTTTATCATACTTATTATTCACACATATAAATTAAATTACAATTTTACTTGTTTCTCAAAAATTGTCTACACTTAAAATATTCATTTTAATATGTCATTAATGAAAAAATTGCTGGAAAAAAGGCAGCCCAATTGCTATTTCAATTAAAGGGGTCCAATTGTGTTAAGCTATGCTTCACAAAAAGATTAATCAAGTTTGAAAACATAATGAAAGAATATAACCTAACAAATCAGACTAAATAACAGCTCCTGCAAATTGAATATTGTAATTAACTTTTATAATCTCTAATCCGATCAGCAAACATATCAGAAATGTTTTACTTGAACTCGAAAGGATTTGTTACCCATACCGTGTTGTTTTTTTAGTATGTATTCTGCTGCTTCTACAAGAAATATATTTCCACCATCCACCTCAAGCAGTTCAAAGTTGAAGCTATATCCAATTTGATAAGGAATATCCAATAGATATGGACAACGATAGAGCTGTAGGCACACAAGCTCACGAAAGGGGAGATGCCTTATAATCCCCCAGGACTGAAGATCTGATTCATCAATTAGAAGATACTTCAGATGGAGAAAATCTCCTTTTATTTCCCATTTGTCTCCTTGGAAAGCGTAATTTCTGAGTTTAAGCACTTCAAGAGTAGGCAATGAACCAAGAATTGTCATATCTTTCCAAGGAAGTCGACAACCACTCAAGCTTATCTTCTTCAGCCGAACAGGAAATCCTGGACTAAGCTTTCGCCTAAAACAAAAATCCTTATGTACCTCCAATTTCAAATTTTCAAGCTCATGTAAATTTGCAAGATTGTTGAGCTGGTAGTCTTGCTCGGATGTGTCGTCAGAATAACAGATCTCCAAGCTTTTAAGGTTGGGAATCATCTTCTGGATCGTTTCACTAATTTCAAAGTTAGATGCCAATGAGAGAGTTTGCAGGCTTTGTAGGGGAGAAGTTGCTACTTTTGGATGGGGTAAAGGATGAAACGAGAAGGCGATGAGATGCCTTAATCGTGTTAAACTCCAAATTTCCTCAGGCAAATGTACATTATGTCTATAAATAATTAATGTCTGAAGCTTCTGAAGTTTGGATATGGATGCAGAAATAGAGGAGGAGAGAATGTTGGAAGCAAGGTACCTTAATTGAATGAGCTCAAATATATGATCAGACTCCCAACCCAAGTTATCACTCTTATCCACCACATGCAATATTCGGAGCAGAGGAAATTTTTGTGCAGATGCCCTTGGCAAGTACTCTCCTTGCTTAATGCATATAATGGTACGCATTGGTGAGTTGTCGATTGCTTCTTTGAGATGTAGATCATAGGAGCCTAGAATTACGCGACGTTGGTTTTTTAGGCATTTTGGAAGAAAAAACCTTCTAAGGGTTGTATCAGATAAGTAATCCATAACAGGCAGTAGAAACTTGTGTTCTTGGATCTTTCTCATGCAGAAGTCCCGCACCAAATTTGGAAGGCTGTAACTTTTGATTTTCCCATTTGTCTTCCTACCAATAACCTTAACAAGATTTCTTTTGACAAGATCTTCTACGTACTCTTCTGCCACCTCTTCAAAGGTTTTCGATCCATTTGGTTTTATGAAGCCCTCGGCTACCCATAGTTTGATGAGTTCCGGGACACCCAACTCATGATTCTTCGGAAAACCTCCCATATATAACAAACACTGCCTCAAATGATGAGGCAGTTCATTGAAACTCCAAAGCATTAACTTCTCCAGTTGGCTATCCTTTGTACAAATAGCGGAAATGATATCTTCAGAAATTGCCTCCCACAAATTTAGATTCATAGGGATCGAGGATAGTAGATCTGCCATGGTGACAATCGAAAGGGGTAGACCTTCACAACCTCTTGCAATCTTTCTTCCAAGGGGCTCAAATTCAAGAGGACATCCTTCCTCTCCAAACACCTTATTGCAAAGTAAATACCAACTTTGATCATCATCCATCAATTTCATCTCGTGACGACGGGCATCATATGCATCATATCCTCGTAGAAATTTATTCAAATGCGCAGCATCCAGATTTCTTGTGGTCAAAATGATTCTACTTCCCTTCCAGTTACGCGGAAACAAAGACTGTGCATAATCCCAAACCTGTGTATTGTACACGTCATCCATTACGATGAGATACCTCTTCTTATATAACAATTGGCTAACTAGCGATTCCATTTGCCTATAATTGTTACTCTGCAATCCAGATAAATCTAATATCTGTCCCAGAGAAAGTAGGAGGTTTCTAAGAAGATCTATTCTGCTAAAATCTTGTGACACTGTCACCCAAACACGAATCTGAAAGTGTTTCACAGTCTGTGGATCATTATAAATATATCTAGCAAGACTAGTCTTACCAATTCCTCCGCTCCCAACTATCGAAAACTGGAGTCTATCAATTAAATGAATAGCGCTGTCCAATAGCTTTCCCTTTATCCGCTCCAAATCATTATCAAGACCAACAAGCTTATCAATTGGAGCAAAAGTTGATGATGAATTAGTACCAACTATTGAAATCTCATCTTCCATCGTCAATCTATTCATCACCTTCTCTATCTCTCCAACAATCGATTTCATTTCCTCTCCTACTTTTCTCATCCTCCGTTTCAACTTAAACCTTGACCATCGACCAGCACTAGACTTGATTGATCCAATAAAAAATTGGATACTATCATTTGCTTTGTTTGCTAATTCCCTCACTCGCGTTTCCGAACTGATTATTTTTGCTTCAGAATCTTTGATGAGCCACCAATTCAATCTTTCTGAATCTTCTAACAGTGCTTCAATGACATCCTTCTCTATAGATATTGAAATCCTTTCACCATTTTCCAACTCTATATATATCATCTTCTCTTCTGCTGTGCTTAATAATTCCCTCAATCTGATGGTCTTGGTTGTAGAATATTCCAAGAGTCGTAGCAAGGAAGTAGCGTAGTCATTGATAGGTTTCAGTGATTCTTCATATTCACAAACAGAAAACAGATTCTTGATTTCGTCTATGGCTTTTGCAAGTGAAGCTACGGAATTATATGCTGCCATATTTTCTGAGAATATGGTTTAGAAGAGGCTTTGCAAATGTAGGACTTAATTGGTATGGCAAGCTAATGAATCTGGGAGAAGCTAGCTTGTTTGGCAGCAACTTTGTTGACGGAGATATATCCTATTTCAATTTTGGGAGGGTGGAAAAAAGATAAGATTTTGAAATTCTCAAACATTTAATTATTCTAACTTAAATTCAGTTTCAACAGTTAAATCAGACTAAATCCGACAGTAACTTATTTGTTCTGACAATTGTGTTCATTTGACTTTGAAGGTTATCTGTTTTTTTAGGACGTTACGGCAACTCACAAGTAAATTAAGATTTCGAAATTTCCATTGACTTTTGAGGTTATCTGTTCTTTTAGGAGGACCTTACGTGCAAATCACAAGTAAATAAATCTGAATTAATTGTAACTCGAACTGAATTTGAATAAAATTTCCGAAATAAATGATAAGTTCGCTGGCCCAAAAATCTCAAGAGATAATGAATATGCATTGCTTAATTTTCATATTAAATATTCTTTTAGTTCTACAAGATAATATTAAGCAGCAATTAATTTTAAATAAGAGGAAATATTCATAGAATTGTGACAGCACAACCACCAGCCTGTTTTAGCCTAGTTGAACTAATTAAATAAGCATGAATGTGAGGGTTTTGCAAAATTTTTCACTCCTATAGAAAAAGACTTACGACTTTTACATTTTATTGTATTCAAATCACCTACTTGTCTCCAGGCTGTACCGTTTATGGATATTAATGTCCACATACACTATTATATGAATGATGAATACATTATACATGTCCGATATAGTTTTTTTATTTTGTTTACCACCTAATTTTGTAGGTGCACCTAAATTATTTTTATTCATGGTCAACAGAAATTGAAGGGGCATTTTTGACAGCTAACAACTCCTTTAACGATGAGATTCCTAGATGGATTTGAATACTATATTATCTAATCTAATATATAATCTATGGCAAAAAATTTTATGCACCGGCTGCATGGATTTGAGATCCGTGCAACCGGGTCGACCCGTTCACAAGCCCAAAACGCGCCTCCCACGCACCTGCATGCGCTCCCACGCGCTGAACACTTATGCTGAAACTCATCCAAAATTCGCTCTAATAGACCAACTTTTGTGTATAGTTAAACCAACCTTTGTGTATAGTTAGACCAACCATGTGTAGGTAGGTCTAACTATATACAAAGGTATGTCTAACATATATAAATGTATGTTTAACTATATACAAAAGTATGTCTAACATATACAAAGGTATGTCTAAGTATACATAAAGGTATGTCTAACACAACGTAAAGGTATGTCTAACATAACGTAGCGGTATGTGTCAAAATTCAAAAATCAAGCCAAAAAAAGACAAGGCATGAAATTTGAGCAGAACTGGTATGTATAACACAACTTAAAGGTATATCTAACATAACGTAAAGGTATGTCTAACATAACCTATTGGTATGTGATTTTTTTCAAAAATCATGTGCGAAAAAAAAAAAAAGGTGCGATCCCCCCGACCCGGATCCGACCCGGGTGCATGAATCTAACACTTGTGGCTTAAGGGGTAAATTACAAGAGGGATATAGAGAGAGAGAAGGGGGCGAGTATCAACTCAAGCGTGAACTAAGGCGTAAGGATCTTTTACGAATACTCAAAGGATTTTACTGAGACATAAAACTTTGATGTTTAATTTTCCCCTTCCACCCTAAACATGCCTGAACGTCCACTCTGGCTTAGTGGCAACAAAACGGGGGAACATTAGGAACTTATAAACATCTCAGTCGTAAAACTCAAACCTAAGTAACCTCAACCTTTCCCTAATTCATGATTCTCCCTTCTTATAACATTTTTCTTAACACATGTTCAAGAATCCACTATGATCTAACATATTTGATTTTAGCCTTAGTTCATGACCTCTCCTGGGCTAGAAATGGTATCAGAGCCATGTTTAGAAGAAACTTTGATCTAACATATAATTATTGATTCAATAAATTTGTTTGGAATGAAAAATATTGTTAAAAACAGTATGACAGAGGAATATGATGTTCCTCAAAATCTAGATCTACTTAATAAGTAGACTATTCCTAAGGTTGAACCTAGAAAGGTTTACCAGATAGGAACTTTTGAAAAAATTGGATTAAAACAATTGGTTAAAACCACTGAATCTTCTATACCTCTTGATAGGCAAGAAATGGTTTTAAATTTACTTGATAAAAAGGATATTATACCTTTTATGAAATCACACAGTTATCTTCATATAGGATTAGTGCAAATTGCCTTCAGACCTTTAACATTAAAAGGTTTACCAGAAAGCTTTATAGCAACTTTAAGAGATGGAAGAAATATAACTTGGAATAAATCTCAAATGGGAATAATTCAATCAAGTCTTGCACATGGACCAGTTTACTTTGATGTTTATCCTGATCTATGTTTATCTCTTTCTGATCCTAATATATTAAGTGCTTTAACTTTAAATGTTGAAACTAATGGGTATGATTATATACCAGGTTATGAATTAATTTGTATATGTTATAGAATTTACTATAAACATTTATATACAATGAACCCAAGATGTAGATTATTAGATAAAATGATAAATGAAACAATATTAATTGAAACCAATTTCAATAGGTCTAATATTACCACTAGAAGAGCCATAAAATGGGAAGAAATTGATTTTCCAAAAGAATGGATTATTGAACAAGCAGTTCATAAAGAACTCTTGATAAATAATGATTTAAAAAAATATTATTCAAAATGATGAGAGAAAAGTTCAAATTCAATTTACAAATGAACAAAAGAAACTCCTACCTACTTCCTCAAGATCTATGATAAATTCTATGAGTAGAACTATATCATCTCGCTCTTTCATATCTCCTCTAGATTATTGGATTAATGAACCCCATAGTTCTAGAGCTTCGACTTCTCAAATTAGAGAAGGCATAGAAACTAATGAAAAATATCCTATTGATAAAGTCTTCATAGACAGAAATAATATTGTAAGAGATTTTACTTACAAAGAAAATTTTGATAATATGTCAGATGCTCCTTTTAGTCTCTAATTATGAATATTAAAGAAATCGATTTTTCAAAAGGATCACCTGCCAGACAGGTTATTCAAAAAGAGTTTAAAAATCCAAATTGGTTACTTTTTAGAAAATGGTTTTTTGAGAATTTCGCAGATAAACTAGAACAAATTGAAACAGAGTTTTACCAAACTTGTGAAAAACAAAACATGATAATGTTTTTTTTTCCATGGTTTATAAAACTTATGTGATAGATCATATTGCTGTTTTAGAAAGAACTTATAAGTTAATAACAGGACAAGAACAAAGATCTTTGTATCCACCAAGTACTCATTTCCAAATGGAAAAAAATAATAAAATAATGAATTTTACAGCTTTTTCAAAAATAATTGAAAACGAAACTTTACAGGTTACGATACAACATATAGGTATCCTTATGGATAAACAAAATTATAAAAATTTATATTTAAATATAGTTGGAGAAGAATTACACTCATTACATAATAAAATAAAAAATATAATTTCTGCTATTAAACAAATAAAACCAAATGTTCATATTGAACAAAAGACAGAAGCTGATATAATTACAGTAGCAGCTTCTTCTATTCAGCCACCACCTGAAATAAAAGATTTTAAATTAAAATCCTCCAATATTGAAGATCTTATTTCAGATCTTGCAAAAAAATTTAAGGGTCATAATATTTCTACCTTAAAAGAAGAATTATCTGATCAAGAAATTCATGAAAAGGAATTAATTAATAAAATGAAGTGGGTTGATAGGCCGACACAACAAAAATACTATTATAGTAGACCTACTTCTATAGATGTTCTCCATGAAGAACAAGATTTATTTTCAGAAAAAAGCTATAATGGCAAAAGTATTTATGAATGAAATCTTGATGGATGTGCTGATAAGCATATTTACAATTTAGCACATAGAATGCTAATGTATAGCACTGTTTGTACAACAGCAGGAAATACTGATAGTAATATTGCTAAAATGATAATAACATGTTTTACTGGACAACTTAAAGGTTGGTGGGATAATTATTTATCTCAAACACAGAAAAATGGAATTCTTCATTCCATAAAAATTGAAAATAATATTCAAACAGAAAATGCTGTTTATACTTTAATAATGACTATTATTGAACATTTCACTGGAAAATTCACAGATAATAGTGAAAATATAAGAACTCTTCTTAGCAATCTAAGATAGAGGATACTAACAGATTTTCGTTGGTATAAAGATACTTTCTTATCTAGAGTTTTTGAATTACATGATTGTAATGCTACGCATTGGAAAGCCAAATTCATAGATGGGCTTCCTAATCTTTTTGCTGAAAGAATTAAAAAAATTATTAGAAAGATAATCTTAGTAAGGAATATACATATGAAAATTTAATCAGCAGTTGTGTCCAAGAAGGATTGCCCCTCTACAATGAATTAAAACTTAATAAACAAATCAAGAAACAAAGCCAAGTTGAAAGAAAACAATTAAGATATTTTTGTGATCAAAACTAGTCTTACCACTTCCTCCGCTCCCAACTATCGAAAACCGATGGAGTCCAGCAATAGCGCTGTCCAATAGCTTTCCCTTTATCCGCTCCAAATCATTATCGACACCAAAAAGCTTATCAATAGTTGATGATGAATTAGTACCAACTATTGAAATCTCATCTTCCATCGTCAATATATTCATCATCATCTCTATCTCTCCAACAATCGAATTCATTTCCTCTCCTACTTTTCTCATCCTCCGTTTCAACTTAAACCTTGACCATCGACCAGCACTAGACTTGATCGATCCAATAAAAAATTGGATACTATCATTTGCTTTGTTTGCTAATTCCCTCACTCGCATTTCCGAACTTATTATTTTTGCTTCAGAATCTTCGATCTTTCTGAATCTTCTAACAGTGCTTCAATGACATACTTCTCTATAGATATTGAAATCCTTTCACCATTTTCCAACTCTATATATATCATCTTCTCTTCTGCTTTGCTTAATAATTCCCTCAATCTGATGGTTGTAGAATATTCCAAGAGTCGTAGCAAGGAAGTAGCGTAGTCATTGATAGGTTTCAATGATTCTTCATATTCACGAACAGAAAACAGATTCTTGATTTAGTCTATGGCATTTGCAAGTGAAGCTACGGAATTATATATGCTGCCATATTTTCTGAGAATATGGTTTAGAAGAGGCTTTGCAAATGTAGGATAAGCTAGTTGACCTGAAGTCTGTTATCTTCAATCCTCTGAAATTTTTTTATTGGGGTTTCTTGATCTTTGATTTTCATGTGGTCACTAGATTTTCTTTAATCTATATCTATATAAAAGTAGAATATTCTGTCAAAAATAACTGCAATAAATATCTAATTTATTAAATATATATATATATATATAAATCATTTGAATACACTTGGTTATATGATTAATACACTTATAATGCATGTAATCTTAGAGGATAATTAATATATAATAAATTTAGCATATGTATGATATATTAATAAAATTGAATTAAAATATTTAAATACACAAAATTTTGATGGATTTTTATGTTATCAGTTTACGATTATATTCTCATTTTGATGAATTTTTATATTAGAGGTTAGAGTTTCTAGATTTCGATTATGACTATATCGGTGCTCTACTTTTGGAGTTAAACAGAGTACTACACGCATTAAGTTAATTCACATGGTGAAAGTATATAGAAAATTTTAAGAAGACGTACAATATTGAAAGGTACATGTATTCTTAATTGTTGTTTATGAACTGAACTAACCTTTCCTTTTTTTTTTCTTTTGTTGATATATGTTTTGCACAATATTGTTCTTGTAGGGAAAATATTGTTGAAATGCTTATAAGAACATTTTAAACATAACATTCAATTTTTTCACGTCATTTTATAAGAACATTTTAAATATATCATCCACTTTTCCACGTTATTCACTTGTTCTACTCTTCTGCATAATTCAGGTACTGTATGAATTCACCATCTCAAACTTATTTTTATGAATATTAGTTTTATGTCATGTTAATATTTACTGTTAATTATTCTATTATTCTATAAACCATGTTTTATTATTATTTAAATTTTCTTTTTAATTTATATATATCATGTTCATAAAGAAGAGACATATTTCTCTTAAATTATTTTTAGAATTAGTAATAGTTTTTTTCATTGCTTATTTGCTTTAAGATGAATTTGTTCAAAAAAACATTTTATTTATTCAAAAGCTTGATTTATATTTAAAAACTTGGGTTTTAAATTAACTTTACATTTTAAAACAATATTTTTTTAGATTTTCGAAACCATTATTCAAAAATTTTAAAAGAGTTTATCGCTTTTAATTTTTTTTAATTATATCTATATATTTGAAACAATTTTAAATAATTACCAAATATTTATTTGTATTATAAATATCTATTCAGTTTATTGATCTTTATATTTTACACAATTAATATTGTATATATATTTGAATTTATTTATAAATTCTAATTTTTCATTTTTGTTAGACTTAATCTCACAACCTTATTAAATTATTATTAGTTTTACTTTCACATTTAATTATTATTGAATTATTATTAGTTTTACTTTCACATTTAATTATTATTGTTGATATTATTATAATACCTTTTAAACTTGTTAAAACTTTATAACCCTTCGTAAACTGAAATTTAGAGTTTAAACCTATTTTCAACACTTATATATTCAAATAATAAAATATATTTGAATTGATTTATATATATTAGTACGATGAATAGATTTTATTTCAGGATTAATTGAAATTGATATTACAATAAACTTTAAAACATGAAGAAGGACTGATATATGTATAAATTTAAGTTATTATAATCAATATTTCTATATTAATTAGGATATAAATTAGTTTTTTAGTTATTAAATAAATTTATTTATGGAGATTACATTAAGGATATTGGAGATAAAGATAAATAATTTTTTTGGAATATTAATGAAAATGTAATTTATGATTATATAAGATAGTTATTGTTGGTCCCAAGTGGTAGAAGGTTTAGAGAGGGTTGAATAAACCTTATCAAATTTTCAAACTTTTCTCTAAAATATGTTAAGTTCAACTCACTGCCCAGGTAGCTACCAAGCTTACTAGTCAGATGATACTGCAGTGACATTTCTTCGAAAGGTAACTGAACAGCTTGAACTTGTAGAGTTTTATGCAACATAAATTCTTTTTATAAAAACCTTTGAAAACATAAGTATGAAAAGTTATTTTCAATGCACATGGGATACGATGCTTTATAAAAAGATATCCAATAGGATAGATAAACATCCAGATAGAAATGCATGCGATTACAGAGGTCGAAGGTGGAGTAACCCTTTTACGTCCTCTCTACCTCTATCCAAATGGGGGACTTTGTTAGAACAGTTGATTTACACAACTCGAACTTAACAAAGAGTAGCAAGCCTCCCACACAGGTTACTTGTTTACTCGACCAAATAACCCACACATGATCCTTACTATTTCTTGAAAAGAGTGAAAGGTTAGCAGGAAATTGTTCCTAGCACTAAGCACTCCCTAAACAGTCTAAGCAAAAAGATGGTTCTTCTTCGTTTTTCAACTTGGAGTAGCAAGTTTGATCTTTAAGTGCAGGTAGGTCTGTGGTTGTTTGCTGTTAGATTGAGTGACTGAAACTTTAATTTGAACGTTGAAAGCTTAGAATTGACTAAATTTTTTTCTTGACTTTTGGAGTTGGCCAAAATTGACCAATTAAGAATATATAAATTTTGAAATATTTACTTATATACAATGTTTTTCAAAATTACAAAATTATTTTTAAAATACCTTTAAATTTTAAATTTAAGAATGAGAATAATTTTAGACATTAAGTAAATGTAGTTAATAGAAAAAAAATTAATTGTTGTTCAACATTGAACAAAATCATCAACAACAAATAATAAAATCAACAATAGAAATAATAATAACAATGATAATGTTGATGATGATGATAATAATAATCTATATCCTTACTAAAGGAATAATCAAGAGTGACACATGTCACTCTCTGGTTAATCATATTCTTAATTTAATTATAATTTCATTTTTAATTAATTAATTTAATACTTAAAATTTATTATAATAGAGTATTTAATGAGATAATAATAAATGAATAATAAAATGTCAATAATTATCATGATAATAAAATTTTAACTTATGAATATTTTAACTTAAGTTGATGTTTGCAATTATATTAAATAATTATTAAAAAATTGCACGATTAAATTAATTTAAATGTTTATGTATTCATACTGAAGGAATAATCAATCATGAGGGGCACATGTCGTCATCTGGTTAATCGTATTTCTCACTCAAAATTTTAATTTAATTTTAATTTCAATTTCAATTAATTTACTTTACATTGTAATTTATTATAATTAAAATAGTTAAAAGGAATTAATAAATGAAAACCAAAATGTTGAGATAATGGTTGCCAATGAAACTTTTAGCAAAATATTTTAATTGAAGTTAATTGACTGTTATATTTGCATAAAATTATAATTGAATTTTTTACATAAATCTAACTTTAATTTACATACTAATTAAATTAAGAATTAATGATAAATAATTAATAATTTTCATTTTTTTAATTAGTACTATATATTAAAATATTCGTGTGACACATGAATCTTATACTAATTTGATATCAACTCGATGATAGATACCATACAAAATGATATATATAATTTTCAATATAAAAAATATTTAAAAAATTGATTTTAATAAATTTAATTTATGTAAACTGTGTAATACACGAGACTTATTCTAATATCTATACTAAAGGAATAAGCAAGAGTGACACATGTCACTCTCTGGTTAACCATATTTAATTACAATTTAAATCATTTAATATTTATAATTTATTGTAATAGAACATTTAATGAGATAATAATAATTGAATAACAAAATACTAATAATTATGATTGCTAAAAAAATTTCAAATTATGAAATTTTAACCAAGCATCTTAATTAAAGTTGATGTTTGCAATTACATTAAATGATAATTAAAAAATTTCACATAATTAAATTTAAATTACATGCTAATTCAATTGAAAATTAATGATAAATAATTAAATTTATTTATAAATAACTATTTAAAATTTCTTAACTAATATTAAAATAACGTGTGATACACGGGACTTACGCTAGTATAATAATAAATAGCAACAATATATCACATTGAAAATAGTGCTAAATGATATGATTAAATTCTTGGAAAACTATTATTTTAAAAAAATATTATTACTCATTGATATGACATTTTTAGGAAGGAAAATGACATTCTTGTAACTTTCTTCAATGATTTTCATTATATATATATATATATATATATATATATAGATTAACAACACCAATCCACTGAAACGGATTTCCTTGGATTATTTGAACATGGAGATACAAAGAAACCCAATAACTGAAGCAAGGGAAACAAAAAGGAGTAAAACTTACCAAATGTAGATGATGACTCAAAAGCATAGATCAAAATATCACGATATTTTGGCAACATATTGTTGAAATATCACGATATTTTATCAATGAAACATTTAATTTCATCTAAAATATCGCCAATATATCTATTTTCAGTGATATATCGCGATATATCACTGCCCTGAAAATTGCGCCTGTACTGGCCACTGGCCAGCCTGTCCTTTTCTTTCCTTTTATTTTATCTTATTGTATTTCAAATATAATTAGATATTGAGTACATGGTATGCATTTGAGAAATTTTTTATAAGTTCTACAAGAGAGAATAATACGCTAATTTAAGAGATATGAGTTTTAGTTAAATTATAATGGTGATCAATTGGTATATATAAAAAAAAAAAAGGGGCAAGCCCTTTTCTGAAAGGGAGGATGACACGAAGTGTAGATGATGATGATGATGATGATGATGATGATGATGATGATAATAATAATAATAATAATAATAATAATAATAATAATAATAATAATAATAATAATAATAATAAGTAGGGGAGGATGTGAGACCCGAGACTCTAATTATTATTATTATTATTATTATTATTATTATTATTATTATTATTATTATTATTATTATTATTATTATTATTATTATTATGTGTTGGTTAAATTTCGAGGACGAAATTTTTATAAGCAGGGGAGGATGTGAGACCCGAGACTCTAATTACTCGTAATCAATACAGTTCATGAATTCATTTTATATATTGCATGTTATTTATGTGATATATGAGTCTACATGAATATCTTATAATATGTTAATTTAATTTATTGTTAATATTAAGTTGTTAAATATTAAAGTTGCTTATTTATTATTAGAAATTGAAATCCCTAATTTATGTGGTAAAATATATGTTAGGAGTGAAGGATTATGTGAAAACAATCTTATATTTAATTTTGATCTATTAGAAAATAAAATAGTAAAGGTAAATATTATATATAAAGAAAAGAATAGGAATGTGTGTGCGTGTTAACATATAAGGTGTATATATTCATTTGGGTAACCAAAATAAGATAACTTTGCATTTAAAATAATATAATAATTTTAGAACGGTATGAATTCCAAAGGGTTAATTAAATTTTACAGAAGCATGTTGGGCCAGATATTAATTGAATTAATGATGATTTAGGGTATAATGATCATATGGTGTGAAAATGGAAAATTTTGGTTGTAAATATTTTTTGGAAGTTTGTGAAATTTGGAAGGTTGTGAAAAGGTCAAAATGAATAGTAGTTGTAATTGTGGTAGTTGAAGATAATTATTTAGGCAAATGCTGCTGTGCACCAGGTGCACGGATCTGGATTGGTGCAACTGGGGCGACCCGACCCGGATCCGCGCACCAGGATTTTCTTTTTTTTTTCTTTTTTTTTTCGCTTCAGGCTGTTACCTTTATGTTGTAAAGATGTGACCTTTACGTTATATAAGTGTGACCTTTATGTATAAATGTTATGACCTTTATGTTCAGTAACTTAGGAAAAAAATGAAGATTCTCAGGTTTTTTCGCTTCAGATTAAGACCTTTATGTTGTATTGTTGTAACCTTTATGTACAGTTCTTGTGACCTTTATGTACAAATATCATGACCTTTATAATCCATAACTTTGAAAAAAATTGAAATTTTCAAAATTCAGTGCATTTTAAGGATGAATATATGTGCAGCTAATATTTCATAAACGTAAATATGTACAAATTTTGTTAAAATTCTTCATTTTTTTCTAAGTTAGAGTATATAAAGGTCATTACATTTATACATAAAGGTCACACTTATATAACATAAAGGTCACATGCATATAACTTAAAGGTAACAACCTGAAGTGAAAAAATAAAATTCAAAAAAAATAAAATAAAATAAAAGTGCGCGGATCCGGGTCGACCCGGACCCGATCCGAATTGTACATACACCAGTTGCACAGGAGACTAACTCAATTATTTATGTTTTGTGGTAGAAAAGTATGTATTGTTATATTGACTCTTATAAAAAGTTAAAGGTTATAGGTATTGTGGTATTGTGGTATATAGGTGGATATTCACTCATTAAGTGTATGTGTGTGTGTATATATATATATATACAAGTAATTTAAAATCATATTTTAATTACTTAAGTAAAAGACTAAAGTAATAATATTACATGTAAAATAATGTTTTTAATTTGTTGTTGGGTGTGTAAAATAGTAAAATTAAATCCTCACTTCAAATTATTGAATCGAATAATTATTCAAATTATTTAGTTAATGATTTAATTAGGTGTTTTTCAAATTATTCATGTTACAATTGCAAATTGTTATTTTTTTTTTAATTTCTTTTATAAAAATGGGGCGGGATGGGGCAGGGTGAAAGTGTTTGACCCGCGGCGGGTAGTAGGCGCGGGGCGGGCCTGGGTAGTTAACTACCCGCCCCGACCTGTCCCATTGTCATCCCTAATTAACAGCAAACATTGGGGAAGATCCATGCACCCGGGTCGACCCACCCCACGCGCCTGTGACGCGCATTTTCACGCGCCCCAACGTGCTCGTGGGTGCGTTCAAACCCACCAAGATTCGCTCTAGACAGCCATACCCTCATGTTATATTGGTTACCTTCATGTTATGTTAGTGTTACCCTTAAAATAACGTGAGAATCACTCTAACATAACATGGAGATATGATTAACATTATTTTTTACCTTCATGTTATGTTAATGTTACTTTCATGTTATATTAGTGTTAACTTTATGTTATGTTAGTGTTATCTTCGTGTTATTTTAGTTCAGTGGTTTTAAACTAATGGTATGAAATTTGGAGATGAGGTCACATTAACATAACACGAAGGTAACCCTAACATAACACGAAGGTAACACTAAAATAACGTGAAGGTAACGACCAAAACACACGAAAATAGTAAAGAGGCGCGGGCTGGACGGCCAACCCAGCCCGCACGCAGCCCAATTGCATGGATTTGAAATCCGTGCAACTAGTGCACAGGAGAGTAACTCCAAAACTAAAGGGCAGTAAATATATTTAGCGATAGGGAAAATTTGACATTTGGTACCCGAAAATAGGCTATATTTTAGATCGGGTACCCAAAAATTCGAGTTCATCAATTTAGTCCCTCAATTTTTTAAAATGCATGAAAATTAGTACCTGCCGTTAAAAATTCGTCCAATCTGACGGAAGTTAACTACCTTGAAACGAATTAGTGCGAAAATTAGATTTCCAACCCTAACTTTTTCCCCAAATCGTGCGTAATTTTTCCTCTACTCAAAATCAATCGATTCTGGGGTTGAATCGATCAATTGAACCCTAATTTCCTCAATTCAAGCTGGAGTTACACAAAATTAACTAATTGGGCTTTCTGTGCGTTTTGTACTGCCAGAATTTGGAAACCATTTAGCTCCTTTCTACCGCCTTGGAGCTTTATTTAATTTTCTTCTTTTGTTGAAGAACACATGTTTGAGGAAATGCGTGAAAGAAATCCCAGAAAAATTGCAGAGCAACAATCCACCCAAACTCTAAGAAGATCCTCCAGATTTCTTACTAAAAACCAAATATCTTTAGAAAGTCCACCCAAAGCCTGCATCCAGAAAACTCAGTCCTCTTGATTCAGTTTCTACCCCTTTCGGCTCCTGTATAACCAAAATCCATAATTTTTTTAAAAAATACGATGAATCTGTTGTGTTTTCAATGTAACACTATTTATTATTCATTAAAAACTATGTGAGTTTATAATTTCAAAACCTATGAACTAGATAAAAAGGGTTGGAATATCATTTGAGGTGACCATAGCATAGCAGTAGTTGCCTAATCATTATTACAGCCTTTTCCTATCATTAATCTAAATTGAAATCAAGAGTGTAACTTCTTTGAATTTTGTGGAATATTAATGATAATGATGGACAGTCTCCATAAAAATTCGAATTGAAGTATGAGCTTGAGATAATATAAAATAAAACTCTATAATTCTATTAAATGATTTACATGTCTATATATGTGTATATCACACGGAGACTTATATTAAGCATAATCAAACAATTTTTTAATTGAATTACAACATAACTCAAAATATAGCAAATAGAACATTATCAACAAAATATTTGGTTCCTCAAGGTATCATTTATTGGGGAAAAAAAAAAATCATGTGCTAATCAATGTAAGTTCCTATATCCTCATAACTTTTTTTTTTTGGTCTTATAATAAGTGTAAAACTTACGTCTGACTAATTTGAAGGATAACAATCTTTGCCCTCGAGCTCTCTAAATTCATCAAGAAAAAAGAACAAAAATGGGAGTATGGTAACTCCATGATAAGAACCTCATTAGTCTATGTTTAACTATGCAGAAAACTAATGATTTTTTTGTTTGTTTCAGTAAATAATTGAAGAACAGTGAATTCTGAGGGTGGAAAATGATGAAAGGATGCCATTACTACACGAAACTGTTCGGCATCATCAACACTAGAAATTGTATAACAATTGCTTTGCCTCAAATACTTGAACTCATCTGCATTCTTTAAGTTAGATTTTTCTGCAAAAAAGATGTAGACTAATGTCAAGAAAACCAACAGAAGAGAAAAGGGAAGAGAGTTAAGACATGGACAAAAGCTAGGCGAGATAGAACATTTGTTCATCTGATGATTAAGAAGGCACGTCTTAATATTACGTTACAAGATTGCTGATCATCATTAGAGAGTAGATGATAGCATTCTCGATGAACCAATCAAACTCCTTAGTCTCATGTCCATTCAAATAAAACATCTAGTTTTGATTGTTTAATCACCCCATCTAGAACAATCACTATATTGTCGCTGACATAGTGTCGAGAAGCTTCAGCTAGGAACTCATTAACAACGCCATTCACTTCAATCCAACTGCAACCCGGTGTTTTTTTAATTCTTCGACCTCTCATCATTTTCATTGCCCTTAAAGCATCCTCCCATCTATTTTTCGAGCGATAGATACTCCAAAGTTGTATGTACACTGAGTCATCATCAGGATCCTGTTCTAGTACTTCCTTCCCTGCCACTTCAGCCAATTCTAAATTGCCATGTTCCAAACAAGCAACGAGAAGAGATCTCCAAATAACAGCATCTGCCTTCATGGGCATCCTCTCCATCAACCCCATGGCTTTCTCCAACTCTCCAGCTCGTACAAAAAGATCAACCATACACCCAAAATGCACCATCCTCGGCTTTATTTGGTAGCTGTTTTCAAATATTTCAAATAACCGCTCTCCCTCAATAACTAATCCTGCATGGCTGCAAGCTGATAAAACTGAAAGAAAAGTAACTTCATTTGGAACCATTCCAGATTTCACCATTGATTCAAAAACAAGAAGGGCCTCTTTACCCCTGCCATTTAGTGCCAAACTAGATATCATGGTAGTCCACGAAAACAAATCTTTTATCCTCATGCCATCAAATAGCTTTGCAGCTGAATCAAAACTTCCACTTTTTCCATACATATCCAATAACCCATTATTCACCGCAACATCCATAATGAATCCAATCCTTTTATTAATGTACCCATGAATGGCACTTCCTAAATTCAGTGCCCCAATATCTGCACAAGCAGAAAGCACTGCAACGATCGTAAATGTAGTGGGAATACAGTCAACATCTTCGCGTCTCATCCTTGTGAACAATTCCAACGCCTCCATTGGATTCTTCTTGCGCACGTACCCTACGATCATTGCAGTCCAGGAAACCACATTTCTTTGCGGCATTTCATCGAACAGTCTCTCAGCAGATTCTACATCACCATTTAAAAGATACCCATTGATTAAGCTAGTCCAAATTGCAACATCCTTAAAACATACACTACTAAACACACATTGAGCTACATCAACTCTTCTAGTTTTACCATACATATCGATCAGCGCGTTGTGCACACTGGGCCTCGGGTTTTCAAGATACTTGTACACCATCCCGTGGATTACTCTTCCATTCCTTAAATCCTTGCGGCGTGCGCAAGAAGAAATAGCAGCAACTAAGGAATGAGAGTCGGGTCTGACTAAATCGGACCATATCAACTCCGAAAACATCATTAATGTTTTTCTTGGTTGTTTATTATTGAGGTAAAGATTCTGAAGAGAGGTCCATGAGCACACATCTGGGCTCGGCATTAGCTCGAATATCTTCCGTGCTTCAACGAGTTTGTTGAGTTTCGCATAAGCGTCGAGTAATCTGCAGGCGAAGTCCTGCTGAAAAATCCCGGCAGTGATGGTGTGAGCTAGAATTCATTGAGAAGATAGTAATGGCGTCCGCATTTTCTCAGTAGATTTTTCAGATTACCAAAAGAAACAGCCTCGGATTTATTAACTAGTATATTTTTCATTAAATTAATCTATAAGCTGTCTTCTTGTTTCTTCAACAAAGAAAGGAGTTGCTTTTTTTGAAGAAGAAAGAAGGGGCCTTTGATTCTTCGAAGCACTATTTCCATGGTTTTACCGCCATTTCTGCTTTATATTAATTTCTTCCAAGGGTAAAACCGTCATTTTAGTCAAGATAGAACTATCCCCTTTTATTTGGGATATTTTTCAGTAGCCATTAGACAGAAGGGTGCTACTGTAATGGCAAGCTTCAATCTCGGCCGTCTATGGCCTATGAAACCGACCGTTCGTATCTCATGTTGTAGCTCTCTTCTACTAAATAAGGTAAGCTACTCCAGTATTGTACTCCTTTCCTCCGAAGAAAGAGTCATGTTTGTAATTGGATTTTTTCAACAGTTTAAGAGGCCAACTGGAGTAGGAGCGGCAATTGGTGGCTACGCCGGAGATGCTTTGCCGGTGGCTCGAGCCCTCGCCTCCGTCGTCGATTGCCTCATCTCTCATCCCAATGTATTTATGCTTCAATTCCTCTTTTATGCACTGTAAAACATATGGAAAAATCTAGATTTTGCAGCATACAAGATTCTTTTATGCACTGTAAAACTTATGAGCTGTTGCTTTGGATTCACTTTGCCTGAGTTAACTGTTATCTAGTTCATAGAAGCAAAAAGAAAGGGAAAATCTGCGAGAATGAATCGATGAGGAATGAAGGGACTTGCTTTCGATATGAATTGATTGATAGATAACTACGTATCCTTGTTTGCATTGGCCTCACTGATTTCTGTGATCAGGGAATAATTTTCTCCAGTATTTACTGCAAAAACTGGAAAATAGTATGATGTTCCTATGCAAAGTTGATGCTATATGAGAACCTTTGGCTGTGCCATTTGGATGTAATAAGTTGTCTAATTTTCTGATTTGGAAGCTTAATGTTGACTATTATGAAACTGAGTAAAACTAGTTTTCATTTTGTTTTTACTGATTATAGTAGATTAGTGTGGCATCATTTCTTTGTAAAACGTTATGATCATTTCAGGTTCTTAATGCAGCAATGCTTTACTGGCCAATGCCAAATGTGCTATATGTTGAGGGCTACGCACTGGATAGATTCGCTGAAGGCACTTGGGCACTACAAGCAGTTCATCAGAATAAGGTGCACCTCTTTCGGATCTTACATTAGTTGTCACGATATTTTTGCAGCACGTATTGATTCTTATTTGTTTAAACATGAATATTCATTCAATGTGAGCTAGGTGGGGCTAGTTCTTGATTCTGGGATAGAGGAAGACCTTCGAATTCGTCATTTACAGGTGGTGGATGCAACAAGGGCTTCTCTTGGTTTGCCTGTTGTGGAATATACTGTAACAGATGCTTCTCTACAGGTATCCTCAGAAATAACTGAATTAATGTTTGATCATAGGATCTAGGTTCCTTTGCCACTTCTTTCATATTATGTTGTAAGATCCTTCTAAAAGATTCTGTTCTTAAATCCTATAACAAGTGGCAACAATGAGAATCCGAATGATGCTTCACATATTTTGTCATAGACCAAAAGTTGGTGTATTCATATAAGAAGAGCTTTAGTTTTTACCTTGACGGTGGTGCTTCAATTCATGCATCTAGCATATTTTTAGGTGGAGAAATGGATTGACCCCAAGACTGGACAATCCACGGGAAGGATAAGCCGTCCTGATTCCCTATTAAGGGCTGTAAGTACATTGGTAGATAGATCTGGGGTGAATGCCATAGCTGTTGTGACTCGCTTCCCCGATGATGATAGTGATGATGAAGTCGACGACTATCGACAAGAAAAGGTACAATTGTTTGCTTTGCTATGTCATCTGTTTATGCTATTGGCTATCACACAAAGGCTGCATCATGCCTCCTATAAGTTTCTCTTCTCATTCTAATTTAGGCTTTTGTGATTGCAGGGAATTGATATTTTGGCCGGCGTAGAGGCAGTGATAAGCCATTTAGTTGTGGAGAAATTCGGGATTCCTTGCGCTCATGCTCCTGCTGTATTACCTTATCCATTGAGTCCTTCTTTATGCCCAAAATCAGCTGCTGAAGAGGTATATTCTCTGCTAGTCACAGTAAACCTCTATTCTTTTGATGAGACTGCAATTGTTGTAAGAAAATTCATTTCGTCTTTTTGTGAAAATGTTGTTCTCCTACTACTAGAATGTGTTTGTTATGTTTTCTTGTTTAAAGTTACATTTCCTATCTTTAACTACAACATCTTAGCAGGTCAAATTCTGAACTTCTCTATATATTTGTGACAGTTAGGGTACACATTCTTGCCGTGTGTGCTTGCTGGCCTCAGTACTGCACCACAATACTTGGTCCACGACTCTAAGTCATCGAGAACAGGTAGTATAGTAGCTAGTGATGTCGATAGTGTGATTCTACCAATAAATGCTTTTGGAGGAGATGGGGCCCTTTCTTTTGCTAGTAGGAAAACTAACAGGGTATGCATTTTCATTTTCTGCCTATGTTCTAAAACATTATTCTTGTGATTTATACTATTACACATCTGTTTCTTCTTTCAATATTTGATGTTCGTATCTATCAGCCGCTCTTAATTGCCGTTGAAGAGAATGAAACTGTACTCAACGATACCCCTGATAAGCTTGGCATTCCAGTGGTACATTCTCAATACCTGCCAACCTTCTCTTTCTTGTATTCATCCATCATCACTCTTTAAATGTGGCATATTTTGTTAGCGTAATTGAAAGAATGAGTTTCTCAAAACCACGTGAATCTTGCTTGCCATTTTCCTGATAATGCAATCAAGTACTTGTAATGTAGGTGAAGGTATTGAACTACTGGGAGGCTATAGGAGTCATCGCGGCTCATAAAGCTGTAATAGACCCGAATTCTCTAAGGAGAGACATAATAAAGAACGTACGAAGTACCAGTTTCGTCCCTTCCAACAGCTATTCAGTTGTGCGTGAGCCTTTGTTGGCGTGATGGAACGTATTATTGATTCTGTTCCTTGTTACATAGATTAGTGTTCATTGATCCTCAAACATACTTCATAGTATGATTAACTTCACAATTTTGAATGCAAGAGCAGTATAGTCATTCATTTTGAGCATTATTGCAACCTCAATCAATATGTTCCATGGTATCTGTGTAGGCTATAAGCTGAATTCCTTTCTGCTTTCCAGTTTTTTATTTTTTTTCTATTGCAACTAGCATTATACCGGTGCATTGCAATGCACGATTTGTGATATAAGATTTATTAGTTTTAAAATTTTCAGTAACATAATATGATAATATTATCTTAACTTAAATTGTATATTAATAATAATTTAGACATTTTATCTTTAATGTGTTGCATTTAAAATAATATTATAATTTTAGAATATAAATAATAATATATAATGTATTTATAATAAACAATGAATTATAACATCTATATTTGAAATATGAGGTTGTAAAATAAACACCAATTTTGTACATCCATTAATATTGTATCATGGACGTTGAATGATAATTGATATATAAAAAATATTTTAACTCCTAAACATATATTACACATTCTGCAATTAATATGGATATCAGTATAGTAATTAGTATATTATTATACCTTTTGATTTATATTTAGTATATTATTTTACTAACAAAGTTGCTAATAAATATTTTCTTGGCGTTCATAACTTTAGATTTCCTTGAAATTTTGGTCTAACCAATGCAGACAGTTTAATTATTTCAAGTTAAAGAAAATATATATGCCCAACAAATACCTAAAACATTTTGATATATGTTTAAATGATGTCTAAAACTCAATATTCAACTCACTTGTATTAATAAATAGACCAAACAATTATATCAAAATGTTTTTCATTGTAATTAATTTTTCAAAAAAAATCTAACAAGTTTTATTTTAAAATTAATTTCTAAAATTATATAATCTATAGTTTAATTTAGTCATTTTTTTTTGTATTTGTAATTTTATTATGCACCAAAATTTAAATATCAAATTTATATTGTATATTTTTCTAAATGCAATGTAAATGAAACATTAAAATTCCTAAAAATGATAAATGTGATATATGATCATGTGTAAACAACAAATTTTAGATGAAGAAATTATTTAATTAGAAATTATAATTTGTTTAATTTAATTAGATGAATAAATAATTTAATTTGAAATCATGATTATTTATTTAATTTGCATTAGGTATACACTAGTTCACTCTGACCGCACTTTTTTAAATAATTGTAACTACTTTCTATCTATTAATAGTATATCAATTTGGGAGAGAAAATAAGTTATTACTATTTTTATTGAAGGTTTACTTTATATATACATAGATTGTCAAGTAGATTTCTAAAAAAAAAAAAAGTTACAAATTAAGGAAAGGTTGATTATTGAGGAACAATAAAAGCGATAGTTTTTAAGATACAAATACATATTATTGCACTATCGTGAGCTTATGGTATGTATGAAAACATGGGACAAAAACTAAAAATAAAGCATAGCTAGGAAGCAGGAAACCCATCTGCGGCTGAGAAATAAGAGATTTAAAAAGAAAAAAAAAAAACAAAGAAATCTTATTGCAAGTCTCGTGAATTGGTTCATAAATTAATCTCCAGTTATCAATATTAAGGAAAGAAGAAGCTTAAGAGGAAAATCATATCCCAAATCCAACAATATTAACAATTAAGGAACTCTATGAAGAACGAGTAATATAACAATTTGTACTGAATAACTCCTAATATGTCATCGCTAAGTTCACATCGTCTCATTAAATGAAAATTAAATTAATTGATATTTAGATTTTTGACCTGCAATACATGGACATGTTAGGACTGACATATATAAACATATTTTCTAACAACATTTATGACTAATTTGATATAAATTACTTTAGAATAAATGTAACCTTGAAGGGTGGTTTGGATTGGAGGTTTGGTTTAATAAGGGCTCGTTCAGTACACAGGTCGGGATTGATAGAGACTGATAAGAGATTACACTGTTCACAACTATAAATTGGTTATTTGGTGTGGATGTTTTATAGTAGGTTTGACTATAGTAGGTTTGACTAATTTTTTTTTTTGTTTGGTATGGATGATTGGAGGTTTGTTAAAGTTGGTTTGTTTGTTTGTTTGTTTTTTTTGGTATATTGGTAATATGGATATAATATGTGAATTTACTATAATGTCCCTCAATTTATTGGAATAAAGTAACTTGAAAAAAGAAATTGAAAAATCCAACATAAACCCACAAATCCCTTCTTTGATTACACTGTGGATTCGAAAACCAGATGCAATGCAGCTCGAAGGAATGGATTGAGGGACACTGCCATCAAATTTCCGAAGAACACACACTTCTTCCTGCCATGGCTACAAGGTTTGATCTATTTGTTTCGGTTTTCATGTTGTCCATGTTCGAAGGCTACGATGTTCAGCCTGATCCCCAAATTAAACAACTATTTCTAGGAACGAATTATTCATCAAAATCCATTCAATTTTAGTCTGAATTACCCAAAAATCAATGTTTAGAGCTTCATTTTGAATTTGGGGGGTTTTTGTTCTTAAAAGTCCTTATTATACCCGAAGAAGAATGATCGATTCTGGTGGCCGTTGATGGTGGTCGCCGGTTTGAATTGGAGCGGGGAGTACGAAGGTGGGCTGTCGATTTGGGGTCAGGGCTTTTTGCATTTATATTAGGGTAGCATTGTAGTTAATTGCAAAATGAAGGACACCTAGGTGTTTTACATATGAACAGTGAGGGCAGAATAGACATTTCACTCTGGGCATAGTTGGCCCTACAACACAAGTTAAACTCACATCATAAAACTCGGGCCCAACCGCAAACCCGAGCCTAAAACATTGATGCCAAACACTTATTTGGGTTGGATAACTAACCTAATCTAGCCCAAACTGCTTTACCGGACAGGGTCTAAGAGAGTTTTGATTAGTCTTTTTTTTTTTTACCTTTGATGTGATGTTTTTTTTGATTGGATCAGATGTTTTATGTGTAGGATTATTTGTTGTTTTTTTTTTTTTTTTTTTGTTTGGTTTGATGTTTAGCAACATTTTTAGGATTGTAGTTTTTCAAATAATGTGTTTGGTTTAAGGGTTTATTAACTGGATGGTATATTTACCCTTGAGTCACTTTAATATTTTTTTTTAGCAAATGCAATGAGAAAGATCCACTCTAAGTGCTAAACTGTAACATATCTCCTCCTCATTCCTTTGTTTTCGAAGCTTAGGGCAGTAAAATTAGAACTTTCTCAAACAAATTCACATCATGAAAGCTTGGTTGTGGGGTTGGCCATGTGAAGTGGCAACTCAGTTCTCACAAGGGAAAGTGGCAACTCAGTTTTCGAAGCAAAATAAGCAGCAAGAGTAGAAGCCTGCCCAGTTTGTCAAAATCTTGCAAGGAGGACAAAGGCAAGCACATTGAAGTAGCATGTGCACATTCGAAGGTGATGTCGTCGAACTAGTGTAATTTAAGGTAGTTTTAGTGGGTGTAACTTCTAAATCTGTGAAAATAAGGGGTTGTTTGGACTGGCACTAGCCCTTCCGGATTTAGGATGAGCTTAGTCCAGTCCATGTTTGTACAAAAATTTACAAAATCCTTCAATCCTACTATATTTTACCTATTTTTTTTACAATTCCCAATAAAAGTATCCACCTTTTCTACTTTTTCTACAACTCCCAATATAAAACATTTACTTTTTCTACATTTTTCAATGTGATAATGACATCTTAACTATAATTTTACCATATAAAATCTCAATACAAACACAAGATTATCAAAATCTACCTTTTTCAAATTCTATCAAATCCCGAATCCAAACTCACAAAATCCACCTCCGCCCCAATCCAAACATAAGTGTTTTCAATCTACCTAGTGTGGAGTGACAAATATACATGAGTGGGAAGGAATTATTTCGTTCTTGATGATGTTAATCAGCAATTAATCTTATTTATTTGGCATAATAGATAGACATTCAAAATCATTTTGTTTTGTTAAGTTTTTTTCACACCAGGGTTTGGTAGAGTATGTTCTTGGAACTTATGTTCTTGGATCTTTCTCATGCAGAAGTCCCGCACCAAATTTGGAAGACTGTAACTTTTGATTTTCCCATTTGTGTTCCTACCAATAACCTTAACAAGATTTCTTTTAACAAGATCTTCTACGTACTCTTCTGCCACATCTTCAAAGGTTTTCCATCTATGTGGTTTTATGAAGCCCTCGGCTACCCATAGTTTGATGAGTTCGGGGACACCCAACTCATGATTCTTCGGAAAACCTCCCATATATAACAAACACTGCCTCAAATGATGAGGCAGTTCATTGAAACTCCAAAGCATTATCTTCTCCTGTTGGCTATCCTTTGTACAAATAGCGGAAATGATATCTTCAGAAATTGCCTCCCACAAATTTAGATTGATGGGGATCGAGGATAGTAGATCTGCCATGGTGACAATCGAAAGGGGTAGACCTTCACAACCTCTTGCAATCTTTCTTCCAAGGGGCTCAAATTCAAGAGGACATCCTTCCTCTCCAAACACCTTATTGCAAAGTAAATACCAACTTTGATCATCATCCATCAATTTCATCTCGTGACGAAGACTCTTGTGCTCATAATGCGCAGCCACATCCAGATTTCTTGTGGTCAAAATGATTCTACTTCCCTCCCAGTCATCAGGAAACAAAGACTTTGCATAATCCCAAACCTGTGTAGTGTACACATCATCCATTACGATGAGATACCTCTTCTCATATAACAATTGCCTAACTAGCGATTCCATTAGCCCAAAATTGTTACTCTGCAATCCAGATAAAATGCACTGTCCCAGAGAAAGTAGGACCTTTCTAAGAAAATCTATTCTGCTATAATCTTGTGACACTGTCACCCAAACACGAATCTGAAAGTGTTTCACAGTCTCTGGATCATTATAAATATATCTAGCAAGACTAGTCTTACCAATTCCTCCGCTCCCAACTATCGAAAACCGACGGAGTTCATCAATAGCGCTGTCCAATAGCTTTCCCTTTATCCGCTCCAAATCATTATCAAGACCAACAAGCTTATCAATTGGAGCAAAAGTTGATTATGAATTAGTACCAACTATTGAAATCTCATCTTTCATCGTCAATCTTTTAACCTAATCAATAAATCACATATATAATTTAAAACACCATAAATTAACAATAATGATGAAGAAGATTGCAAATAAGAGTAATATGTATGTAACATTTACCTTGAAATTAAGTGGAGAAGTAGTAATTGGTGGAATGAAATGCAAGGGTTTGAGTTGAGTGGAAAGGGGAAAATGAAAGATAATGGATGAGCTGCTGCTGGAATGGAATCAGAGGCAGAGGCGAGAGCTGTGCAGCACATATGTATATTTCTTTTTTTTTTTTAAATTAAAAAATGCAAAATTACTAAACTAACCCTACCTTTTTTGCAAAATTTCAGGGGGGCCCAATGCCCCCCTTGGCCCTAATGTGCGCCCGTCTCTGAGGACAAAGGCAAGCACATTGAAGCAACATGTGCACATTCGAAGGTGATGTCGTCGAACTCGTGTAATTTAAGGTAGTTTTAGTGGGTGTAACTTCTAAATCTGTGAAAATAAGGGGTTGTTTGGACTGGCACTAGCCCTTATGGATTTAAGATGGGCTTAGTCCAGTCCATGTTTGTATAGAGATTTACAAAATCCTTCAATCCTACCATATTTTACCTATTTTTTTTACAATTCCCAATAAAAGTATCCACCTTTTCTATTTTTTCTACAACTCCCAATATAAAACATCTACTTTTTCTACACTTTTCAATGTGACAATGACATCTTAACTATAATTATACCATATAAAATCTCAATACAAACACAAGATTATCAAAATCTACCTTTTTCAAATTCTATCAAATCTCGAATCCAAACTCACAAAATCCACCTCCGCCCCAGTCCAAACAATAAGTGTTTTCAATCTACCTAGTGTGGAGTGACAAATATACATGAGTGGGAAGGAATTATTTCATTCTTGATGATGTTAATCAGCAATTAATCTTATTTATTTGGCATAATAGATAGACATTCAAAATCATTTTGTTTTGTTAAGTTTTTTTCACACCAGGGTTTGGTAGAGTATGATTAATGATACCTATTTTCTTCATTGCAAGTGTTTGAATGCAAGGGCTTTTGTGTAGATTACAATTTGTGACAGCCTTTTGATTGGCTGATTTTAGTTTCCCATGGTTAAATTTGGCTATGTTGTGTAACATTAGAAATGGAATGTTTGTTGAATCTCAATTATCTACTTACGTTGTGCTTCAAATTGTTGGCAATCTGATTGTATTGTTTGTATACACCAAATGTTGTGTTTTTTGAAATCATTTTTAATTTTTTGGTAAACAATGATCAGATTAACTATATCTTTCTATCTATTTAAATTATTTTTTCTTAAAAATTACCTATTTATATTGTTATTAAACACTATTTCCGTCCTTTTCTTGATTTTAACATTTTTATCATACTTATTATTCACACATATATAAATTAAATACAATTTTACTTTTTTCACAAAAATTGTCTACACTTAAAATTTTCATTTTAATATGTCATTAATGAAAAAATTGCTGGAAAAAAGGCAGCCCAATTGCTATTTCAATTAAATAAAGGGGTCCAATTGTGTTAAGTTATGCTTCACAAAAAAATTGAAGTTTGAAAACATAATGAAAGAATGTTGAAGGGGTGTGTGCAAATATAACCTAACAAATCAGACTAAATAACAGCTCCTGCAAATTGAATACTGTAATCAACTTTTATAATCTCTAATCCGATCAGACATATCAGAAATGTTTTACTTGAACTCGTACGGGCCCGTTTGGTAGGTGGGTCGGGATTGTCAGGGACTGATAAAAAAGAAGGGATTACACTGTTCATGATTGTAAATTTATTGTTTGGTGTGGATGTTTGTTAGGTTTGATTAAATATTTGTTGTTTGGTATGGATGTTTGGAGGTTTGTTAAAGTTGGTTTGTTTTTTATTTGTTGTTTGGTATATGAGATAATAGAGATATAACATTTGAATTTACTAAATTAACCCCAAACAATTAAATCCAATTAAATGGCAAATTGAAAACAAGAAAAATAAAGAAATAAACTTGGTTTCAAGAATACTCCATCTGAATTAAAATTTGAATTGTATGTCCATCGAATTAAAAAAAAAAAGTAATTTATTATATTATAGGAATTAAAAAAATTTAAGATTTTTCTTTAAATGTATAAAATATTACACAAGTAACTTTATCCCTTTATAAATAAAAATAAAAATATAATATGAAATCACAAAAACTTATAAATAATATGAATCTAAACAATCAATTTTCTCAACACAGGAAGGATCAACTTTCTCAACATTTTATAGCTTAATTTCTACTTCAAAACAAATTCTTCACTCATAAATGCTAAACTCAATGTATGGTTAGAACACCAGTCACCTTCCTCTTTTTCATTATAGCTCCATTTCTGACATCCCTAGAATACACGATCATTATACGCATCTAATAAACAAGAACACATAGTAACCATACTCTTTCAAGAAACACGATCATTGCAATTACCATTTGCACCAATGCTAGCTGAGGGATCAGGATCGAATCCCATTTGCAGAATACCTTGAAGCTCATTGTTGTTCCATAATGCTGCAATTTCAGCGAACACTATGGATTTATCGTTTGTTTTATGAAGATTCTAAGTCATATTAAGCGAAGTGACTTATGTTTATTACCTGTGGTAATGAATGAAACGGAGTAGTCGTGCCAGGGGGGCCATTGAAGAACTACTTTAAATCTGTTTTTTAGGATCATAGAAGAACGGAGTAGTCATGCCAGGGGGGCCATTTTAAATCTGTTTTTTACTTGGCTCATCAGAATTAGAGATTTTTTTTTTGGAAGTGGATCATTGTTTGTATAGATTTAGACTTTGTATCGTACAAAAGACTAGCAAATTCGTATAATGGTGCTAATATAAAAGTTTACTTCCTCTAAACTGCCTTCAAGTGCAAAGTTTTATTGCACCACAAAAATGATTACAATCCGGTTCTCAAATTCTAGTACTCAACAACGATTACAATCCGGTTCTTCTCCACGTTGTAGTTCACCCCGTTCACGTACTCTAAGAATAGAGGCCAAAGTCAGGTGTTGTTGGCCACATATTCCTTCACAACACGAGGTGTCCAACGTTCATCGTGTGTCTCAACTAACATCTCACGCACGAAGGAGACTTTACAAATTTAATCTGATAGTATAGAGAGGTATTTGTAATATTTACAGGGAAAATATCTGTCTAATTCTTCACCTTGGCATGGAAAAAATTAGAAATCTGCATTACTACATAGAGAGCCTGACCATATCAAATAGTTCTTTTAAAATTCATAAGCTGGTCACAATAAGAAAAATACTTCTGTCATCATCATAAAGTAAATCAACATTGATTAAAACATTACAGGTCAATGCTCATTTTTGAGCCGCAAGGAAACAAATGACATCTCACATGCAAACTTAAGCACCTGCAACTGGAAAAATGCAGTATCAAAGCCAGCTCCAAGTGATAATATCTGCTTCTTATTGCCTTTTGGATCCACACTTATCTCACTGTCAAGAAACTCATAAAGAAGCTTTCGAAGTGCCGCATACCGAGCAAAATACCCTACATATACAAATACACAACAAAACATAGGGAAAATTACAATCATCCATATCAGAATAATTTTACCTCAGAATTTGAGTATATAGGTTATTTACCTCAGAATATTAAGTGACAGCTCTTATCTTCCCAAAAAAAAAAAAAGGAAACATAATATGAAATACCATATCAAAATGCCACTTCAATTTAGCAAGCTTTTTTTTACTTGTTTTCTTCTTTTTCTAAATACTGAGTTGTTGCTGATATTAGCAACTCCAACAAAATGAGAGGGTCAACTTCTAATGCTATGTTTAAGCAACCTATTGCAGTTTCAACCAAACTAACCTTATTTCAGCAAAATTGCTTCATGATATCAAAATGCTACCAAATTTGTGCATTGGCCATTGGCAAAATCAAAATTGGAGATCAGAAGCATAAATACTGAATAATCCCCAACAAAAAGAAAATAAAGACAAAACTGAATCCTAAATTACTACTCTCTTGCTTCTAATTTCGTGGTTCTATGATCCTTGACAGTTTTGCCGTCACTAAGCGTGTTATTGTGATACATACAGATTTACATTGGTTGAACTAAATATCAGAAAAAAAGGAAGGAATAAGAGAGAAGTGAGAAGAACGTACAACTTGCTAGCGGAGGCATTGTCGTTGGTGGCTTGGACCGCCGCTCTGTTGCTCCGCCAATCGGCCGCTGGTTTCGCCATCAAATTTCACTCACGGGGTAATGAACTCACATATATTTTTCATATATAAATTTGAACTCAAATTTCACAGAAACTATCAAGATTTCACTTTTCATGGATGCCCACAAACCTAAATCACAAAAGAAACAGATCTCAGATGCCAAAATTACGAAACTCACAAAGAAATATGAAATTTGGAGCAATGAAGAAAAGGACAAAGAGAATGGAAAAGGGAGAAGAGATATATACCATGAGAAAGGTGGAAAAGGGATTGAGGAGGAGAACAATTGCAAATGCAGGGAGGACAAGAAGAAGATGAAATCCCTTTCTGGTTTAAACCTTTGTTCGGTTTGAAATACAAAGCTGGCCCAAATACACAGAGTATCTTACATCTCTGTCATCATCCTTCAACTTGCATCACCGGAGGAGTCATCGGCACGATGGAATGAAGGTTTATCTGGAATCGGGACTGGGTTTGCGATTGGGTTGGAATGGGGTCTAGGGTTTTGATATATATACGAGGGCAAAGTTGTAGTTAAGACAAATTGAAGGGCATGGTGGTCATTTTGATGGATACAGTAAGGGTGAACCGGTCATTTCACCTCCAACACTGTTGGGCCAGAGATTAACCCACCAAAGTTGGTGGGTTTATAATCTGGCCTGTAAGCCACCTCAAACCCATAGATATAAACCCGGGCTCTAAACCATTATACCAAACAGCAGTTTAGGGTGGATACCAAACCTTATTCACCCTAAACTATGATACCAAACACACCCGTAAGGATTTGATACCATAATATCGTTGTTTTTCTAGTATGGATTCTGCTGCTTTTACAAGAAATTCATTTCCACCATCCACCTCAAGCAGTTCAAGATTTGAGCTATATCCGAATTGATGAGGAATACCCTCTAGATATGGACAACGATAGAGCTGTAGGCACACAAGCTCACGAAAGCAGCGATGCCATTGCCAGAACTGGAGATCTGATTCATCAATTAGAAGATACTTCAGATGGAGAAAATCTCCTCCTTTTATTTCCCATTCGTCTCCTTGGAAAGCGTAATTTCTGAGTTTAAGCACTTTAAGATAAGGCAATGAACCAAGAATTGTCATATCTTTCCAAGGAAGTCGACAACCACTCAAGCTTATCTTCTTCAGCTGAACAGGAAATCCTGGACTAAGCTTTCGCCCAAAACAAAAATCCTTATGTACCTCCAATTTCAAATTTTCAAGCACATGAAAATTTGCAAGATTGTTGAGCTGGTAGTCTTGCTCGGATGTGTCGTGAGAATAACAGATCTCCAAGCTTTGAAGGTTGGGAATCATCTTCTGGATCGTTTCACTAATTTCAAAGTTAGATGCCAATGAGAGAGTTTGCAGGCTTTCTAGAGGAGAAGTTGCTACTTTTGGATGGGGTAAAGGATGAAACGAGAAGGCGATGAGATGCCTTAATCGTGTTAAACTCCAAATTTCCTCAGGCAAATGTACATTATATCTATAAATAATTAATGTCTGAAGATTCTCAAGTTTGGATATGGATGCAGGAATAGAGGAGGAGAGAATGTTGGAAGCAAGGTACCTTAAATGAATGAGCTCAAATATATGATCAGACTCCCAACCCAGGTTATCACTCTTATCCACCACATGCAATATTCGGAGCAGAGGAAATTTTTGTGCAGATGCCCTTGGCAAGTACTCTCCTTGCTTAATGCATATAACGGTACGCATTGGTGAGTTGTCGATTGCTTCTTTGAGATGCAGATCATAGGAGCCAAGAATTACGCGGCGTTGGGTTTTTAGGCATTTTGGAAGAAAAAACCTTCTGAGGGTTGTATCAGATAAGTAATCCATAACAGGCAGTAGAAACTTGTGTTCTTGGATCTTTCTCATGCAGAAGTCCCGCACCAAATTTGGAAGGCTGTAACTTTTGATTTTCCCATTTTTCTTCCTACCAATAACCTTAACAAGATTTCTTTTGACAAGATCTTCTACGTACTCTTCTGCCACCTCTTCAAAGGTTTTCGATCCATTTGGTTTTATGAAGCCCTCGGCTACCCATAGTTTGATGAGTTCCGGGACACCCAACTCATGATTCTTTGGAAAACCTCCCATATATAACAAACACTGCCTCAAATGATGAGGCAGTTCATTGAAACTCCAAAGCATTATCTTCTCCAGTTGGCTATCCTTTGTACAAATAGCGGAAATGATATCTTCAGAAATTGCCTCCCACAAATTTAGATTCCTGGGGATCGAGGATAGTAGATCTGCCATGGTGACAATCGAAAGGGGTAGACCTTCACAACCTCTTGCAATCTTTCTTCCAAGGGGCTCAAATTCAAGAGGACATCCTTCCTCTCCAAACACCTTATTGCAAAGTAAATACCAACTTTGATCATCATCCATCAATTTCATCTCGTGACGACGGGCATCATATGCATCATATCCTCGTAGAGATTTATTCAAATGCGCAGCCACATCCAGATTTCTTGTGGTCAAAATGATTCTACTTCCGTTCCAGTTAAGGGGAAACCATATCTCTGCATAATCCCAAACCTGTGTACTGTACACATCATCCATTACGATGAGATACCTCTTCTCATATAACAATTGGCTAACTAGCGATTCCATTTGCAATCTAGATAAAACGCCAGATGAATCTAATATCTGTCCCAGAGAAAGTAGGAGGTTTCTAAGAAGATCTATTCTGCTAAAATCTTGTGACACTGTCACCCAAACACGAATCTGAAAGTGTTTCACAGTCTGTGGATCATTATAAATATATCTAGCAAGACTAGTCTTACCAATTCCTCCGCTCCCAACTATCGAAAACCGATGGAGTCCAATAGCGCTGTCCAATAGCTTTCCCTTTATCCGCTCCAAATCATTATCGAGACCAAAAAGCTTATCAATAGGAGCAAAAGTTGATGATGAATTAGTACCAACTATTGAAATCTCATCTTCCATCGTCAATCTATTCATCATCTTCTCTATCTCTCCAACAATCGATTTCATTTCCTCTCCTACTTTTCTCATCCTCCGTTTCAACTTAAACCTTGACCATCGACCAGCACTAGACTTGATCGATCCAATAAAAAATTGGATACTATCATTTGCTTTGTTTGCTAATTCCCACACTCGCATTTCCAAACTCATTATTTTTGCTTCAGAATCTTTGATGAGCCACCAATTCAATCTTTCTGAATCTTCTAACAGTGCTTCAATGACATCCTTCTCTATAGATAGTGAAATCCTTTCATCATATTCCATCGCTATATATTCCATCTTCTCTTCTGCTTCGATTAATACTTTCCTCAATCTGATGTTCTTGGTTGGAGAATATTCCAAGAATTGTAGCAAGGAAGTAGCGTAGTCATTGATAGGTTTCAATGATTCTTCATATTCACGAACAGAAAACAGATTCTTGATTTCGTCTATGGCTTTTGCAAGTGAAGCTACGGAATTATATGCTGCCATCTGATAAAATTCAGGAAAAGGAAAAGGAAAGGGCTAAGTTGAGTAAAAAAAAAAAAAATTATTATTGTTTTCAAGAAATTCAGAAGAAATGGTCAATTTTGCACAGATCAATATACTCGTTTAGAAGAAGATGCAGGTGTTGGAGTTTACCTTGCCCAGAGAAGCTCGAATTTGTAGAGAGAGAAGGAGAAAACTGTTGGACTGCCACAGAAACAGAATGAAAGCGTTCCACTAATTACCAAGCACAGATATTCTTTTTTTTTTTTAACTTTTCTTTTGTTTTTTTTTCTGATTTGTTTTTTAATTTTTTAGTTGACAATTGATTAAAACAATGCAGATAAGAAGCCCAATTCATTAGCCGAAATATTTCATATATTTAAAAATTATCTTACAAAGTTTTGGTCATACAATTAATTATTCCATATGATTTTTTTTCCTAATACATTCACTTACAAAGTTTAGGTATATATTAAGAGTGATTCTTAACGTAACCCACAATTCATGTATATAAATATAATATAAATCTGTGAAAACGGGTTTGATTTATGGAATCCGTCTCACAAAAATTATCCGTAAAACCGTCTCACACAAATATTTATGTTACAGTAAATACAATAATATCTGAATACCGATCTCAACTCTGGTTCCAACTGAAATTATGGTCAAGACAGAATTAAAACAATGGAATATATAATCTTGATCTAATATTTTATTACTTCCACGACTGTATATTATCAACACATACAGTCACACTGAGAAATCATTGAATATCCTTTTAAGTTCGCTGGCCCAAAAATCTCAACAGATAATGAACATGCATTGTTGATTTTCATATTAAATATTCTTTTAGTTCTACAAGATAATATTAAGCGACAATTAATTTTAAAGATAAATTCTTGTATGAGACCGTCTCATGGAATGGGATCCGTGAGACGGGTCAATCCGATCCGGTCAAAGTCAAAAGTCAACGGCCAATGGTCAAAAGTCAACGCCGGTCAACGGTTGGTCAACACCGGTCAACGGCCAGTCAATGTCGTTGACCAAAAGTATTACATATAGTACACAACATACATGAAAGTATTACATTATAAATGTAATACTTTTATGTGTATCATGTGTGACAAAGTTTTGAGAAATTATATAATATTTTTGTGTGTTTTAGGTATTACTTTTCAATATACTATGTAATACTTGGGTCCTTCTGTAGTACACCGGGTGTATTAATACACTAGACTCTCCATCATTTTCAGTCATTAGATCTGAGACCATAGTTGACTTTGACCTTAATGATCTCAGATCTGATGGCTTAAAATGAGTTGAGAGTCTGGTGTATTAATACACTTGGTGTATTATAGAACTACCCATAATACTTTTGTAACATAGTATGATTTTGGATTTGGTTAAGAGTGTATGAAAATATGTAATACTTTTATGTGTAGTAGGTAATATTTTTCTATATATTCTAATACTTTTGTAATATATTATACATTATATGTCTATAATACAAAAATATTATCCGATCTATAGAAAAGTATCACCTAATATACATGAAAGTATTACATTATAAAGTATTAAATGATATATAAAAGTATTATTATATTATAAGAACATAACATCATGCATTATTTTTATGTGCAACATGAAATATTACTTATATGTGTAACATGTAATACTATTGAAATCAACAAGTAATATTTTTATATACATCATGTGATACTTTTATGTGTAAAATATAATACCATTGAAATCAACAAGTAATACGTTTATGTATATCATGTAAATCTATGAAGTATTAGATGATATATAGAAAAATATTGTCTAATACTCAAATGTAATACTTTTATGTACAACATGTAATACTATTGAAATCAACAAGTAATACTCTCATAATGTAATACTTTTGTGTGCAACATGTAATACTATTGAAATAAACAAGTAATATTTTTATATATATCATGTAATACTTTTATATGTAGTACATAATACTAATTTAAAGTATCACATGATACACATAAAAGTATTATGTGAGTAGAATAATAATATTACTTCATAATAATACTTTTATATATGACATGTAATATTTTTTGGTCAACGGTGTTGACCGACCGTTGACCGGCGTTGACCATTGACTGTTGACCGTTGACTTTAACCGTTGATCGAGTCGGGTTGATCCGTCTCACGGAATGGGTTGAAACGAAAATAGAAAATCAAAATTTGAAAATACTTTGGCTGAGTGTAGTCTATTAATCAAATCTCTTTTGTTTGGTATTGGATACCTTATCCATTGTAAGACTTTGTTTAAGGGTTTATAATTTATAACTAACCTTGGAACACCTCTTTCTAATTCAGCTTGCTTAAGAACATAAAAGCCTGAACAGCTCCATGGTGATTTTGATTTTCTTATTAATTTTTTCTTTATTAGATATTCTATTTCTTTCTGACAATGTCTTAAGAATTCTTGATTCATTTGAATCGGACGGACTTTTGTAGGTATATTTTTGTTATTAAATTTGTTTCATAGGGTAAATCAACTATATGTTGTTTTCTTTCCCAAAAAGCATTTGGAAATTCACTACATAAATCTTTGGTAAATAAAATTTTTATTTCTTTAATCTTCTGAACAATGATTGGTTCCTTTAACTGTTCTTCTATTTTCTCATATCTTATTTCTTGTTTTAAATAATTAATTGGGATTCTTCTGAAGTCTTTTATACAAAGGTTGAAATAATTTTCTAAGATCTGGAAAGAAATCTACTATATAATATAGACATCCTAGAAATCTTTGAAGTTGGGTTTTATCTTTAATTTAATCAGGAAATTTTTCTGTAAAACTTATAGATCTGTTAATAGGTTTGATTAGAGATGTTCATCCGGTTCGGCGGTTCCGGTTCCGGTTTCCGGAATGACCGAACCGGGGGGAGGGGAAAACCGGTTCCGGTTCCGAAACCGCCGGTTCAACCGGAACCGCCGGTTTCGGCCGGTTTTTTTTTTTTATCACCAATTTTGATTTTTAATACTTGTTTTCGACTAAATTGATTTTTTAGAATACAAAATATGAAATCTAACAAATAATGATTAATTGAACAAACTTTTGATAAAAAATTGGAAAATTACAACTTGAATTTACATAAAAAAATGTATTTGATTTATAAGATTCTATCTATTACAAATTTACATAAAAAAATTCTATCTATTACAAGTTTACAAGTTTACAAGTTTTCAATTCTATCTACAAATTTGTAAATAAAAGATTGGGAAGGGGGGAAAAAAATTGAAAGAGCTTTAGTTTCATTATAATTTTGGAATTGAAATTCATTTCCAAATTTATAATGAAATTGCCTACGTATCCTTAATTTATAAAATTAAGGAATCAAAGCTCACGTAGTTCTCTTACCTCAACTTACCCACCGGTCCAAAAGTTATAATCTTCGAAGTTGGTTGGTGTGCCGCCGCCGGAGGATGATGTGTTCGAGTCGTAGCCAAACAAATCGGGACCACCATCTTTGAATGTTATTTCGTTAAACAAATGTTGTGAACGTCTTTTGGCTTTGCACCAATCTTCAAGGAGCATAAGGTTTTGCACATTCTCAATTGCCAAGTTTGCACGTCTTGGAGCCAATGCGTGGCCCGCAATACTAAATGCATGTTCAACCAAAACCGTCGAGGCGGGACTTGCAAAAAGTTCCTTAGCAATAATGGTTAAAATAGGATACATGGTGGCCCTTCGTGACCACCACTTCAATAAATTTATTGGGTCGTCAAAAGCAATTGATTCAAAAGTGGCACTTAAATAATTATCTAATTCTTGTGAAGGGTTACTTCTAGCTCTTTTTTGTGTTCTAATGTCGTAAAAGTTATAGAATTGACTAAGGGCCGGTCCAAAGTGAGATGAAGAAGAAGAAGAAGAAGAAGAACTACTAGATCCTACATTTTCACTAGCACTTATATTTTCACTAGATTCACCACTATGTATTGTTTTGTATTCTCTAAATAAATCAAACAAATATCCTTTAGCTCTAGCAACTACTTCCCTAGGATTAGGCACATATTCTACTTCATCATAATCATTTAGAAGTCCATTTGGAAACAAGGCATTGTAATACATAGTTAATAATTCTTCTAGCCCATCTTCTCTAATCCTAGGATCTAACTAGGATCTAATAATTTAGCACACAAAAATTGGGGGGGTATTTCATGAAAATATTTTAACCATTTTGATCTCATCAAAATAAGTACATGGCTCAAAGAATCATACTCAACAAAGGCATGAAAAATTAAAGCAATTTTAACACATTGATCTAATGCTATAGGAGAAGTAGGATAATAACATCCACTAATGTCCTTAGTTGATTGTTCAAAAACCTTTAACAATTCTAACAAATGTGTGCAAGAATCCCAACAATCACTATGTAACATAACATCATGAGCATTTTGTTCCAACAAAAAAGCACATAAAACTTCTCTATAATCATAAGTATCTTGAAGCATATAATATGTTGAGTTCCACCTTGTCTAGACATCTCTAGCAAATTTTCTAACTTCCATACCATTATCCTTACAAAACCTAGCCCATTGTTTACATCTAGCAACGGAAGAAGTTATATAATTAATTGCTTTCCTAATCGAGACTAATTCTTTCTCTACAACTTTTAAACCATCTTGAACACATAAGTTAAAAACGTGAGCCATGCAACGGGTATGAAAAAATATACCTTGGATTGGAGGTTTACAAAATTCAACAAGGGTTGGTATGCTAGCGGTATTACTTGCCGCATTATCAAAGGCAACAGCAAATATTTTAGTTAAAATCTTATAATCATTTAAAACTTTAATAAGTACTTGAACAATATGAAATCCGGTTGCTTTATCTTGAAATGATACAAAAGCAATTAAATGTTTTTGATGATTCCATGCATTATCAATCCAATGACAAGTAATACCCATATAATTATTTAATTTGAAAGGATCCTTCCAACAATCAGCACAAATAGTTAATTTTGTTTTAAGTTGAGCTAATTCTTCTATTACTTCAAATTTAAATTCCATAACTCTTTTAGCCATATCACGTGTTTGAGTGCTCCTAGATATAACTTTAGCAGGTGGTTGCAAATACGTATTAATATGTTCTTCATATATGTCATCGCATGGATATCCTAGTGGAAGATGTTTCATAGCAATCAAATCACAGTTTCCTTTCCTCCATTCTAATTGACTAAATTTAAAAGTTAAAGAATCCATACCTAGTGACGAGCCGGTCGATCCTCGTAGTTGCGTTTGAGACCGGTCCAATCCCATCTTGTCCGGATGCTTCTTCACGATATGGTTGGTGAAAGTTCCATATCCCCCTCCATGCTTGAACTTGTATTTGTTCGAATAATGGTTGCAAGACACAATGTAGTCGATGTTTGAATTAGGAACCGGCTCCTTCTTGAAGTGGACGGAGAAATGTCACTTCGAAGTGATGATGCGGCTCTAGTTGAAGTGGTTTGACTAGGGGCACCACCTCCTTCTTGTGCACTTTCTTGTGTTGTTGGAGGAGGCGGCATCTCATCTTCACTCCCCTCCAAGGCCGCATGGATATCGGCCCCTAAATCAATATCCTCGCCCAAAAGCTCGTCGATGTAAGTATCATCATCTCGTGGCAATTGAGGAGGGGGCATGGGACTTTTACCCTTCCCACGAGATGAAGATCCTCTTCGAGGCATGATGATAGAATAGTAGAAATGTAGAAGTAGAAACGTAAACTCGTAAAGTAGAAATGTAGAAGTAGAAACGTAAAGTTGTAAGGTAGAAATGTAGAATAGTTGAAATGCTTCTTTGAAATAGTAGAAATGTAGTAGAGCAAGAGTGACTGTGCATTCGTTTTCTTGAGACGTGTTATTTTAAATTCTAATAACACAAATTAATATGCTATTCTACATTATATTTGACAGTATTAAAAGGCTGGAATACAAAATTATAAATAATCTAAACATCGAAATTGAAAACCTACATTCTATTTATTTGTTTTTTGAAAAAAAAAATTATGGTCATTGACTCGATAGATAATTTGATAAGTTAATAATGAAGTTAGTTAAAAATGACCATTTAAAAATATAAGCTTCGAATCTTTATTTATGTACAAAATTTATCATGATTATAAAAACTATATTAAAATTTATTTTAACTTCAAAATTGATAATATGAATAATTATAAACATTAAGTAACTTTAGTTAAAAAAAAAAAAAAAAGGAAGAAAATGATTAACAACTTGAAAGATTACATTCTATTTGTTTTTGTTTTTCATTGAAGTTTTCTCATGGCTTGATAATAATTTAATAAGTCAATGATTTTCGGAAATATTAGTTAAAAGTGACAAATTAACAATATAAGTCTTGAAATATTTATTTATATACAACACTCTCATAATTACAAAAAGTATTTTAGAACATATTTAACTTTAAAACTGATAATATGAATCATTATATACATTAAGTAGTTAAAGTTAGCAAAAAAAAAAAGAAAAAGAAATTTAATATTTTGAAACTTACGAAAAGTATTTTAGAATATATTTATCTTCAAATGATTTTTGGAATTGGTCAAAATTGATCAATGATCAACAATATAAATTCTGAAATATTTACTTATATACAACATTTTTTCAAAATTACAAAAATATCTTAAAATTTCTTTAATTTTAAATGAGAATGTGATTAATTTTAGACATTAAGTAATGATAGTTAATACAAAAGAATTAAATTATTGTTCAACATTAAACATTATTCACCAACAACAACAACAACAACAAATAATAATAATAATAATAATAATAATAATAATAATAATAATAATAATAATAATAATAATAATAATAATAATAATAATAATAATAATAATAATAATAATAATGAAATAATATATAAAAAAGGAGAAGATAATCATCTTCCTGATTATTTAACCAGAGAATTTCTTTTATGATTTCAGGAATGTCTGTAAGGGGCCCAGGTGGCCGTGGAGATTCTTTCTCTTATAGAGGAAGAGGAAACAGAGGAGGAAGATTTCCTCAAAGGGGAGGTAAGAACCCCATATTATTTTCACAAAGTGGAAAAAATCTCTTAAACCAGAATATTTCTGGAATTTCAAGAGAAAATATTCTTGACAAGACACATCCTTTATATAAGGATTTCCAAAAATTCTTGGAAAAAAGAAATGAGGATGATATTCCTGAAAGTTCTGATTCACCAGCATCATATGCTAAGATCACAAATGAGGAAAGAAGTGAATCTATCATGTTTATAAAACATGAATATAAAGAGTTGATTCTTCTTATAGAAGAAAAAGATACTCAATGGGTTGATAACCCTTGGAATATTTTGGAGAAATATCTTCCAAATACTTTTTGCACAAATGCTTCTTATAAATCAAGGGGATATTATGAAAATATTCTTCTTTCTCTCAAGAGTGTGGTTATTGAACACACCAATACTGGAAGCTTCCAGAATGATTATGCTTATTCAAAGTTTATAATCAAACAGATTATATCTGTGGAAGAATGGGGAATTTCTCCATCAAATGAAAAGGAGGTATTAAATCCGATCAATAATGTCAGATTTAAATATAATTATTGGGATTATATTGCAAGCTTTTATAAAGCTCTTTTCTTTGAGAATAAAAAGAAAAAACATACATGGTTGATAAAAATTTGTGGAAATTGTTTCCATGAACATATACCAAATTGGTTTTATTCTTGGTGGGAGAAATATGGTCCTACGGTAGAAATTCTACCAGAAAAGATAAAAGATATTATGGAAGATTGGACAATTTCAGCTCCAATTGTTGAGAAAGCCACAATTACGGGGCAAACTTTATGCTGGTTCTTTATGGAATCAAGTATTCCATGGATATGGAAATGGAGTCCAGAATTTGGATATACAGATAAGGGAATTCCTTGTCTTTGGAGAACAGGTTACTCAAAATTCTGGGATAAATTATCCAGAATTGATCCAGAAACTGGAATCAGTGGTCTTCAAGAAACAATTGATCATCTTGAAGAAATCATTAAGCTTAATAAGTTTAAAAAAGAAGAAGAAAAGAAGATTAATAAATCTCAGAGTCCTTATCAAAAGATTTTACAGAAATATTCTGGTTCTCTTTCAAAAGAGAAAATTCTTGAAATATATATTGAAGAAATGAAGCAAGATTTGCTTAGTCAGCCAGAATTTTGTGGAGAAAAATCACATCTCTCTATAGGGTCTGACAGCAATAGTTCAATGAACTTACAGGATGCTCAAGATCCTGATGAGGATATTTCTCAAAATGATATCAGTCTATCTTTTGATATTCTAAAGGATTCCATAATCCGAAATTGTAAAAATAGTGATTAATGGAAAAAATTATCAGAGAATTTTATCCTGAACAATATCCTGAAGATGCTCAGGAAAGAGGACATGAACACAGGAAAATATGTTCGAGATGTTTTTGTTTCTATCAATGGAACATAAATAGAGAAGAAATGATTTCTCAAGGTGATAGAATATTATTTGATATTCTACTAGATGTTAAAAGATGGACTCCAGACGAAGAAGTAAATAAACTTCTTTTAAGAAGGAAGATCAAGAAGAAAGAGATAAGGAAAAATATCTCAAAACATGATGAAAAATTATACAGGTGTATGGAGAAATACTCTCAGACCGAAGAATGCTTTTCAGAAGAGTATCATATCAGATACATCATGGATATACATGAAGAAGAATACCCTTTTCTTCATAGTAGACAAGATTAGATAAAATTTTATCTTTTTTGACACTTGTCAAAATAAACAGTATATACACTGTTTACTTTTTATAAAAGGTTTGAAATCCGGGGTTTCATGTCCGGCTTTTCATCTATATATAGGTGTTTCATTTTATAGTTTAGGTACGCTTGAGCTTTGCTCGCCCCCTCTCTTCTCTCTCTATCACTCTTGTAACCTTTCACCTTTAAGCCTTTAAGTGCTCTTTTCTTCTACTTCTGGTGTTCTTCAATATTTGAAGGTTATTTAAATTTCTGTTTTTAATATTTTGTTCTTATGATCGCCTCCTATATGGAAGGCTAAGTTATATATGTTAGATCATAGTTGATTCTTGTAAACATGGTTAAAATGTTATAAGAAGAAGGAAAATCATGAATTAAGGAAAGGTTGGATGAACTCAGTCAGGTTTGAGTTTTAGTACTGAGGTGTTTGTAAGTTCCTAATGTCCAGCTTGTTTTTGCCGCTAAAGCCAAGGTAGGCGTTCAGGCATGTTGAAGGTTTGGAGGGGAAAATCAAACACCAATATGTCTATATCTTAGTAAGATCCTTTGACTTGGAGTTTTCGTAAAAGATCCTTACGCCTTAATTTATGTCCTCTCCTGGGATAGAAATGGTATCAGAGCCATGTAAGAAGAAACTGTGATCTAACATATAACTATTTGATTCAATGAATCTGTTCAGAACAAAGCATACTGTAAAAAACAGTATGACAGAGGAATATGATGTTCCTCAAAATCTAGATCTGCTTAATAAGTGGACTATTCCTAGGGTTGAACCCAGGAAAGTGTACCAAATAGGTACCTTTGACAGAATTAGTTTAAAACAAATTGTTAAGACCACAGAGTCTTCTATACCTCTTGATAGACAAGAGATGGTTCTTAATCTTCTTAATAAGAGTGATATCTTACCTTATATGAAAACACATAGTTATCTTCATATAGGATTAGTGCAAATTGCTTTTAGACCTTTAACATTGAAAGGTTTACCAGAAAGCTTTATAGCAGCTTTAAGAGATGGTAGAAATATTATGTGGAATAAATCTCTAATGGGAATAATTCAATCTAGTCTTGCACATGGACCAGTTTATTTTGATGTTTATCTTGATCTATGTTTATCTCTTTCTGATCCTAATATTCTTAGTGCTTTAACTTTGAATGTTAAAACTAATGGGTATGATTATATACCAGGTTCTGATTTAATTTGTATATGTTATAGAATTTACTATAAACCTTTATATACAATGAACCCAAGATGTAGATTACTTGATAAGATGTTAAATGAAACAATCTTAATTGAGACAAATTTTAATAGATCTAATATTACCACTAGAAGATCTATAAAATGGGAAGAAATAGATTTTCCTAAAGAATGGATTATTGAACAAGCAGTTCACAAAGAACCCTTAATAAGTAATGATTTGAAAAATATTTTTCAAAATGATGAAGGAAAGATTCAGATTCAATTTTCTAATGAACAAAGAAATTACTTCCTTCTACATCAAAATCTATGATGAATTCTATGAATAGAACTAGATCATCTAGATCTTATATATCTCCTTTAGATTATTGGGTTAATGAACCTCATACATCTAGGGCTTCAACTTCTCAAATAAGAGAAGAAAAAGATAAAGATTCTATAAATGAAGTTTTCATAGATAGAGATAATATTGTAAGAGATTTTACTTGCAAAGAAAATTCTGATAATATGTCAGATGCTCCTTTTAGTCTTTAATAATGAATATTAAAAAGATTGATTTTTCAAAAGGATCACCTGCTAGACAGAGTATCCAGAAGGAGTTTAAAAATCCAGATTGGATCCCTTTTAGAAAATGGTTTTTTAAAGAATCTCCACGGCCACCTGGGCCCCTTACAGACATTCCTGAAATCATAAAAGAAATTCTCTGGTTAAATAATCAGGAAGATGATTATCTTCTCCTTTTTTATATATTATTTCAAAATCAAAGGGGGCTAAATAAGCCTGCCATCTAGCAAACATTTGCTTAGATACATCATGTTTAAAATCTTTTTTAAACAATCCTTTTGCTGCTTGACAATCTGTTTTAACTACAAAAGTTTGATTATATAAATCATCTTGAAATTTTATAATACATTTAACAATTGAAAGAATCTCTTTTGCAATAGTAGCATAATTTTTCTGGGCTGGATTCCATTTTCCAGAATAGAATCTAACAAGAATTTCTTGTTTATTTAGAGGATTTATCTGTTTTAATATTCCTCCAAAACCAATGTCTGAAGCATCAGTTTCAACAATTTTATTCCATTTTGGATTAGCTAAAGAAAGACATGGAATATTTTTGACCTTTTCTTTTATGATTTTAACCGTATTAGTATGATTATCTGTCCAAGGAGATGGATCTTTTTTTAATCTATCATATAAAATAGCTGTAATTTTAGAAATATTTTCTATAAAGGGAGCAATATAATTTAAGCTTCCTAAAAATCTCTGTAATTGAGTTTTATCAGTAATAATATCTGGGAATTTATTTCCAAATTCCATACTTCTTTGAATTGGAATAATTTTTCCATTATCAATATTATGACCTAGAAATCTAATATTAGTCTGAAAAAGACTCATTTTTGGTTTTGATATAACAAGACCATTTGTAATAATTAATTTTTTAAAAATCTCCAAGTGTTTGAAATGAGTTTCAATATCTTTAGAGAAAACAAGAATATCATCTATATAAACAATTATAAAATTGCTAAAAGGGATGAAAATATCATTCATAATTTGTTGAAATTCTGATGGAGCATTTTTTAAACCAAAAGGTAAAACAGTCCATTCATAATGTCCAATCGGAACATTAAAAGCAGTTTTATATCTATCAGCTTTTTCTATTTCAATTTGCCAGTATCCTGACTTTAAATCAAATTTTGAAAATATTAAGGCTCCAAAAAGTCTATCAATCAGATCTTTTTTATTTGGTATAGGATGCCTTATCCATTTTAAAACCTTATTAAGGGGTTTATAATTAATAACAAGTCTGGGGACACCCCTTTCTTGCTCAGAATGTTTATTAACATAAAAAGCCGTACATGACCAAGACAACTGTGAAGGTGTTATTAAACCTTTTTTAAGAAGAGATTTGATCTCATTTTTACAAAGCTCTAGATACTCAGCATTCATTTGACAAGGTTTAGATTTTGTAGGAATATCTTTTTCATTAAAAGATTCTTCATAAGGAAGGGTAATAACATATTTTTTTCTATCCCAGAAAGCATTTGGATGATCATTACAAATATCTAGAGAAAACTTATTATGAATAAGCTTTATTTTTTCCTGTAATTTAGGATTTTTTAATTTATCATTTATAGTAAGAAAATTAATTTCTTCTTTTAAAGAGTTTATATGGAACAATTTTCTATCCATTTGTTCTTTTATTTCATTTAGAACTTTTCTAACTGGTTTATTTATAAATTCAAAAAATATTGGTTTATTATTAAAGGTTCCAGTCAAACCTTTACCATCCACTTTTATTAAAGGATATATTTCATAAATAAATGGTAAACCAAGAATTAATTGACTTGATATATCTTTAGCTAGAAGAAAGCTAGTAGAAATGCAATTTCCATCTTTGCATATTAAAGTATCTGGAAGTTTATAATTTATATCCAGAGATCCTCCTCCAGCATGAGAAAGTGAATGAGAAGTTTTATGAAAATATCTTGAAGGTATTAATCCTTCTTGTATAACATTCAAATCAGCACCACTATCAATCATAGCAATAAAATCTTTTTTATAACTTTTATCAATTAAAAGAGTTATTTTCACATACCATTTTTGTGAAGTAATTATATTCATTACTTTTATAAATCCTTCAGGACTTTTATCTTTGTTTATTAAAGACAAAAAAGATTCATTGTTATCATCAAAATGATTTTTTCCTTTTTCAATAATAGATATTCTATTATGTAAATCAATATTATTATTTTGTAAAAATAATAATAATAATAATAATAATAATAATAATAATAATAATAATAATAATAATAATAATAATAATAATAATAATAATAATAATAATAATAATAATAATAATAATAATAATAATAATAATAATAATAATAATAATAATAATAATAATAATAATAATAATAATAATAATAATAATAATAATAATAATAATAATAATAATAATATTTTAGCATTGATAATATCTTTATATTCATGTTTAATAAACATGATAGATTCACTTCTTTCTTCATTGATCATTTTAGCATATGATGCTTGTGAATCAGAACTTTCAGGAATATCATCCTCTTTTCTTTGTTCCAGAAATTTCTGGAAATCCTTATATAAAGGATGATTTTTATCAAGAATATTACCTTGCGAACTTCCAGAAATATTCTGGTTAACAAGATGTTTTGTACGATGAGATACAGTAGGAGGTCTGCCTCCTCTTTGAGGAAATCTTCCTCCTCTGTTACCTCTTCCTCTATAAGAGGAAAAACCATCATGGCCTCCTGGGCCTCTAACAGACATACCTGTAATCATTTAAGAAATTTTCTAGTTAGGAAATTAGGAAGATGATTATCTCCTCCTTTTTTGTAAATAATTTCAAATTCAAAATGGGCTATATAAGTCTGACATCTAGCAAACATTTGCTTAGATATGTCATGTTTGGAATCTTTTTTGAAAATTCCTTTAGCTGCTTGACAATCTGTCTTAACAACAAATTTTTGATTATATCAATCATCTTGGAATTTCATAATACATTTAAGAATAGAAAGAATTTCTTTAGCCACAGTAGCATAATTTTTCTGAGCAGGATTCCATTTTCCTGAATAATATCTAATAAGAATTTCTTGTTTAGTTGAAGGATTAATCTGTTTTAAAATTCCTCCAAATCCAATATCTGAAGCATATGTTTCAATAATTTTATCCCATTTAGGATTTGCCAAAGATAAACAAGGAATATTTTTAACCTTTTCTTTAATAATCTTGACAGTATTTGTATGATTTTCTGTCCATGGAGATGGATTCTTTTTAAACCTATCATATAAAATAGCTGTGATTTTTGAAATATTTTCAATAAAGGGAGCAATGTAATTTAGGTTACCTAAAAACCTTTGTAATTGGGTTTTGTCTGTAATAATATCTGGAAATTATTTCCAAATTCCATACTTCTTTGAATTGGAATAATTTTTCCTTTATCAATATTATGACCAAGAAATCTGATATTTGTCTGAATAAGACTCATTTTTGGTTTTGATATAACAAGACCATTTTGAATAATTAGTTTCTTAAATATCTCTAAATGTTTGAAATGTGTTTCAATATCTTTAGAGAAGACTAATATATCATCAATATAAACAATTGTGAAATTGCTAAAAGGAATGAAAATATCATTCATGATTTGTTGAAATTCAGATGGAGCATTTTTTAAACCAAAAGGTAAAACAGTTCATTCATAATGTCCAATTGGGACGTTAAAAGCAGTTTATATCTATCAGATTTATCTATTTCAATCTGCCAATATCCTGATTTCAAATCAAATTTTGAAAATATTAAGACTCCAAAAAGTCTATCAATAAGATCTTTTTTATTTGGTATAGGATGCCTTATCCATTTTAACACTTTATTTAAAGGTTTATAATTTATAACAAGTCTCGGAACACCCATTTCTTGTTCAAAATGTTTATTAACATAAAAAGCCGTGCAAGACCAAGACGACTGTGAAGGTGTTATTAAACCTTTTCCAAGCAAAGTTTTAATTTCTTGTTTACAAAGCTCTAGATACTCAGAATTCATTTGACAGGGTCTAGACTTTGTAGGTATATTTTTTTCATTAAATTCTTCCTCATAAGGAAGAGAAACAATATACTTTTTTCTATCCCAAAAAGCATTTGGATGATCACTACATATTTCAAGAGAAAACTTATTATAAATAAGTTTGATTTTTTGTAATTTGGGATTTTTTCATTTATCCTCGATAGTAAGGAAAGAAATTTCTTCTTTTAATGAATTAATATGAAATATTTTTCTATCCATTTGTTCTTTTATTTCATTAAGAACTTTCTTAACTGGTTTATTATAAATTCAAATTTTATAGGTTTATCTTTAAAGGTTCCAGTTAAACCCTTTTCATTAACTCTTATTGGAGGATATATTTCGTAAATAAAAGGTAAGCCAAGAATTAATTGACTTGAAATATCTTTAGCTAAAAGAAAGCTAGTTTGGATACAATTTCCATCTTCAAATTAAAGTATTTGGAAGTTTATAATTAATATCCAGAGATCCTCCTCCAGCATGAGAAAGAGAATGAGAAGTTTTATGAAAATATTTTGAAGGTATTAATCCTTCTTGTATAACATTAAGATCAGCACCACTATCAATCATAACAATAAAATCTTTTTTATAACTTTTTTCAATTAAAAGAGTTATTTTAACATACCATTTTTGTGAAGTAATTATATTCATTACTTTTATAAACTCTTCTGGAGTTTTATCTTTTTTTATTAAAGATAGGAAGGATTCATCATTATTGCTAGTTTGATCTGTATTATTTAGTTCAATAATAGATATTCTATTATGTAAATCAATATTGTTTTTATGTAAAATCTTTACTTCTTTTTTAAGATTTTCTATTTCTCTTAACAAATCATCAATTGTAACTGGATTTTGATTTCCATATTTTTGTTTTAAGAGATTATTAACCTCTTTCATAGAGTAAGTTCTATTTGGTATTATAACTTCTTCATTTTTGTAACTTGTTGAAGGTATATCTTCTATTTGATCTATAATTTTAGATCTTAAATCAGAATCCTTAATAGTTTTAAGTAATTCTATAAAAGAATTATTATCCAAAACATAAATTTTCATATCTTGAAATTGAGATAATAATTTATAAAATTCATCACCTTTTTAATCAGTATTACTGATATGATTTACACATGCATGGGTTTCCTTGTAAACATCTATCACATTTACATTCTTCTATATCTGAAGAATCAGAATTGAAATTTTCATTATCAGTTTCTTTTTCTGATGAAGTTTTTTCATTATCAGAATTTTCTGATTCAGAATTAATCATAATGGTTAACAAAGCTTGTTTTATATCATCATTAATATTTAATTCATTAATTTTCTTTTTGGTCCAGCATTCATTTGCATAATGACCTGGTTTTCCACATTTATGACAAATAATTTCTTTTTTATTTTTATTTCCTTTATGAAAGTTTTCTTTACGTCTTTTCTTTTCTTGACGTTTTTTCTTATAGGGTTTTTCAAATTTTTCCCTAATATGTTTCCTTTTATAAGGTTTTTCCATTTTTTCTTTTCCTTTATTAGGAATTTCCATACCAAATTGATCACAAAAATATCCTAATTGTTTTCTTTCAATTTGACTTTGTTTTTTAATTTGTTTATTTAATTTTAACTCATTACAGAGGGTCAATCCTTCTTGGACACAACTGCTAATTAAGTTTCCATATGTATAATTTTCATAGGGAATATTCGGATTATCTTTTCTAATAATTATTTTGACTCTTTCAGCAAAGAGACTAGGAAGACCATCTATAAACTTGGCTTTCCAATAAATAGTGTTACAATCATGTAATTCAAAGACTCTAGATAAGAAAGTGTCTTTATACCAACGAAAATCAGTTAGTGTTCTACATCTTAGATTGCTAAGAAGAGTTCTAATATTTTCACTATTATCTGTGAATTTTCTAGTAAAATGTTCAATAATAGTCATTATTAATGTATAAACCACATTTTATGTTTGAATATTATTTTCAATCTTTATGGAATGAAGAATTCCATCTTTTTGAGTTTGAGATAAATAGTTATCCCACCAACCTTTAAGTTGTTCAGTAAAACCTGCTATTATCATTTTAGCAATATTACTATCAGTATTTCCTGCTGTTGTACAAACAGTACTATACATTAGCATTCTATGTGCTAAATTGTTAATATGCTTATCAGCACATCCATCAAGATTCCATTCATATATATTTTTTCCATTATAGCTTTTTTCTGAAAAGAAATCCTGTTCTTCATGGAGAACATCCATAGGAGTAGGTCTACTATAGTAGTACTTTTGTTGTGTGGGTCTATCTTTTATATCTATCTCCTCATCAGATAATTCATCTTTTAAGGTAGAAATATTATGACCCTTAAATTTTTCTGCAAGATCTGTAATAAGATCTTCAATATTAGTTGATTTTAATTTAAAATCTTTTATTTCTGGAGGTGGTTGAATAGAAGAAGCTGCTACTGTTATTATATATCAGTTTCTTTCTTTTGTTCAATATGAACATTAGGTTTTATCTGTTTAATAGCAGAAATTATATTCTCAATTTTATTATGTAAAGAATTTAATTCTTCTCCAACTATGTTTAAATACAAATTTGTATAATTTTGCTTATCCATTAGGATACCTATATGTTGTATTGTTACTTGTAAAGTATCATTTTCAATTATTTTTGAAAAAGCTGTAAAATTCATTATTTTATTATTTTTCTCCATTTGAAAAGGAGTACTTGGTGGATACAAAGATTTTTGTTCTTGTCCAGTTATTAACTTATAGGTTCTTTCTAAAACTGAAATATGTTCAATAACATAGGTTTTTATAAACCATGGAACAAAAAACATTATCATATTATGTTTTTCACAAGTTTGATAAAACTCTGTTTCAATCATACTTAATTTATCTGAGAAATTCTCAAAAAACCATTTTCTAAATAGTATCCAATTTGGGCTTTTGAATTCTTTTTGAATTACCTGTCTAGCAGGTGATCCTTTTGCAAAATCAATTTCTTTAATATTCATCATTAAAGACTAAAAGGAGCGTCTGACATATTATCAGAATTTTCTTTATGAACATTTTCATAACTAAAATCTCTTATTATTTCTGTCTATAAAGACTTCATCAATATTATCTTTTTTATTGGATTCCCTTTCTTCTTTTATTTGAGAAGTTGAAGCCCTAGAACTTTGAGGTTCATTTATCCAATAATCCATAGGAGATATATAAGATCTAGATGATCTAGTTCTACTCATAGAGTTTATCATAGATTTTGAAAAAGGAGGAAGTAATTTTCTTTGTTCATTCGTAAATTGAATTTGAACTTGACCTTCATCATTTTGAATAATATTTTTTAAATCATTATTTATCAAGGGTTCTTTATGAATTGCTTGTTCTATTATCCATTCTTTTGGAAAATTAATTTCTTCCCATTTTATAGCTCTTCTGGTGGTAATATTAGACCTATTGAAATTAGTTTCAATTAATATTGTTTCATTTATCATTTTATCAAGCAATTTGCATCTTGGGTTCATTGTATATAAGAGTTTATAGTAAATCCTATAACACATACAAATTAATTCAGAACCTGGTATATAATCATACCCATTAGTTTTAACATTTAAAGTTAAAGCACTTAATATGTTTGGATCAGAAAGAGATAAACATAGATCAGGATAAACATCAAAATATACTGGTCCATGTGCAAGACTTGATTGAATTATTCCCATTAGAGATTTATTCCAAGATATATTTCTTCCATCTCTTGAAGCTGCTATAAAGCTTTCGGGTAAACCTTTAAGAGTTAAAGGTCTAAAGGCAATTTGCACTAATCCTATATGAAGATAATTATGTGTTTTCATAAAAGGTAAAATATCCTTTTTATCAAGAAGATTAAGAATCATCTCTTGTTGATTAAGAGGTATAGATGCTTCAGTGGTTTTAACCAATTGTTTTAAACCAATTCTTTCAAAAGTACCAATCTGGTAACTTTTCTAGGTTCAACCTTAAGAATAATCCAGTTATTAAGCAGATTTAGATTCTGGGGAACATCATATTCCTCTGTCATACTGTTTTTAACAGTATCCTTCATACCAAACAGATTCATTGAATCAGTAATATATGTTAGATCACAATTTCTTCTAAACATGGCTCTGATACCATTTCTTACCCAGGAGAGGTCATGTACTTAAGGCGTAAGGATCTTTTACAAAAACTCCAAGGATCTTACTGAGATATAAAACTTTGATATTTAATTTTCCCATAATAATAATAATAATAATAATAATAATAATAATAATAATAATAATAATAATAATAATAATAATAATAAGTTAATTGAAAATATTACAACATAACATAATTAATTCCCTTGAAAATACTAATAGTTTTTACAATTTTTTTATTAACTAAAATCTTGATTTGACATTTTTAGCATTGAAAGTCAACTGTCCTCCTTTTATATATAGATAGATCTGTAAGTTTCAATATTTTATTTTGTTTTACCTAAACTGCATACTTAATTGCATTCATGGCTTTCATATTTAGATTTTCTAATAAACTTAGACTTCCATGTTTCTTCTGTCAAAATGATAGACTAAGACTTCCGTGTGTATTCTGTGGCCGAATTGGTATCAGAGCCATTAGATCAAGATTTAATAGTTTAATAAGTTTATAAATCATAATTTTAGTAAGTCTTGTAAAAACTTTCATAGTAATCTTCCTTAGGGGTTTGGAATTTACGTTGGTAAGCTTGTAAGACGATTGGTAAGCCCTAGGCTGTGGTGTTCCACACATAGTGTTCCCGTACGACCCTCCTAAGACAAGAAAACTAGAAAAAGTTTAAGCAATTCTTAAGAAATTTATGGCTATTAGACTTAGAAAATTATTGAATCCGAGTTCTAGCAGCTCCAGTCACCAGAGTATTGTTCAAAGTAATGAATTACATATGCCTATTAATTACTCAAACTGGACTATTCCAAAAGAACAAATAGAAAATATATACAAGATAGGATCTACAGATTTCAAAGTAGCTTTTTCAATCAAAACACATGAAGAAACCTTAAGTATAAATCAAGAATCTCAAAGTGTTCCTTTACTGAATAAGAATACAATTACTAAATATATTCGGAAAGGATATAGATATATCCATATAGGATTAGTTCAAATAGCTGTAAAACCCTTAGTTCATTTAGGGGTTGACTCTCCAATATATTTAGCTTTAAGAGATAAAAGATGTAAAAGATATCAAAGTTCAGTAATGTCTTTAGTTCAAACAAATATATGTAATGGTCCAATTTATTTTAATTGTACTCCAAATTTTTCTATTGATTTAACAGACCAAATGATTTTAGATTCCTTAATATTAGATGTAAATTTACAAGGAGATGAATTTCCATAGGAATTGTAAGAATTTTGCTATAATATATAGAGTTTACTTTAGAGTTATGTCCTCTCAAATAAATCCAAGATTTAATAGATTACCTACAACAAAAGAAGAAACAATTTGGTTAGAAATATATGCCGAAAAACCCACTGTTTTTACTCCAAAAAGATTAAAATGGAATGAGATCACAATTCCAGATCAATTCATTATAAATGAACCTCAACCATTAAGAAATATAGAACGAAGAGATGTAAGTCAAATAATTGAAGAAGAAGATGGTAGAATTATTATAAGATTTAATTCGGTAAGAGAAAAATCAAACAGGGATAGACCAGAATCATCATACTCTAGACAATCTTTTTCAAAATTTTCAGATATTCACCAAAGATATAGATTTACTACCCCAATTCCTGAACCACAAAATTATTCTGCTCCTAATTCACCTACTACAGAGAGTATGATAAATGTAATAACAACAGGAAAAGAATTTGAACATTTATTAGATTTCTTTAAAAAAGAAATGAAAGATAATTATCATGAAGGTAAAAGAATTTGGTACAAAACTAAAAGAAGAATGGATTTTGGAAATGAAAAGACTAAAAACCAATATTCCTTTTATACATTTTTATTAATATTTTTATCAAAAGAAGAGATAAATAATTTTCTTGAGAAAAGATTTTCTATTCGTTTCAACCCTCAAAGTTATAACTATTATGATTACAGACACGCTTGGTTCAAATTCTTATTTGTTTGTCCTTTTTTCCCACTCATGGTTTATTACTTTCCATAGGGATGTTTCAAAATCCTTCCCCATTTGGTTTTTTGAATGGTGGAAAAAGGTTGGATCAGATTCATCCATCCTTCCTCTAAAGGTCAAAAAAGGTCTTGAAGTATTTGCTTCCTCTTCTGAAGCTCATGCTTATCAAAAGAGTCTTTTATTTCATGCTGTGTTCAAAGTTCCATGGATATTTGCTTGAGACTTTTTTTTCAAAAATGCCTACAAGAACCCTGCCCATATTCCCTTTTTCGGTCTTTCCGTATAAAATGGTGGGGGAAATTTGATCAAAGTATTTGCTCTGAGAATGCTATCAAACAATTCATTTGTTGTTCCTTCTACTAAAGTTAAAGTTTTATGATTAAGTATTTCATTTTTGATCTCAGTAGTTAAGGCATTATCCCACCAGTTTTTTAATTGACCATAATGTCTTGAGTTATTAACATACATGATATTTCTTCAGTTTGATTGTGAATTTTGTATGCTGCTCTTGCCATTCCCATTTCTTGGAGTGTATTTATTATTTTCCAACACTATATATATCTTCTATTCTGCTTTTCTTAATAATTCCCTCAATCTGATGGTTGAAGAATATTCCAAGAGTGGTAGCACGGAAGTAGCGTAGTCATTGATAGGTTTCAATGATTCTTCATATTCACGAACAGAAAACAGATTCTTGATTTCGTCTATGGCTTTTGCAAGTGAAGCTACGGAATTATATGCTGCCATATTTTCTGAGAATATGGTTTAGAAGAGGCTTTGCAAATGTAGGACTTAATTGGTATGGCAAGCTAATGAATCTGGGAGAAGCAACTTTGTTGACGGAGATGTATCATATTTCAATTTTGGGGAGGGTGGAAAAAATATAAGATTTTGAAATTCCCAATCATTTAATTATTCTAACTTAATCAGACTAAATTCGACAGCTTATTTGTTCTGACAATTGTATTCAATTGACTTTGAAGGTTATCTGTTTTTTTAGGACGTTACAGCAACTTACAAGTAAATTAAGATTTTGAAATTTCCAAACATTTTTATTTAAAGTACTTAAATTAAATCCAACATTAACTTACTTGTTCTAAAAAAATTCTCCATTAACTTTGGAGGTTATCTGTTCTTTTAGGTGGACTTTACGTGCAAATCACAAGTAAATAAATCTGAATTTAATTGTAATTTGAACTGAATTTGAATAAAATTTCCGAGATAAATGATAAGTTCGCTGGCCCAAAAATCTCAAGAGATAATGAATATACATTGCTGATTTTCATATTAAAAATTCTTTTAGTTCTACAAGATAATATTAAGCAGCAATTAATTTGAAATAAGAGGAAATATTCATAGAATTGTGACAGCATAACCACCAGCCTGTTTTGGTCTAGTTGCACTAATTAAATAAGTATGAATATGATGAATACATATGTCCGATATATTTTTTTTAATTTTGTTTACCACCTAATTTGGTAGGTGCACCAAAATTATTTTTATTCACAAAATTGAAATTATTTTGTCCGAAAATTGTTATGTCAACAGAAATTGAAGGGGCATTTTTTGACAGCTAACAACTCCTTTAACGATGAGATTCCTAGATGGATTTGAATACTATATTATCTAATCTAATATTTAATATATAATCTATCTTCACGTATCGGTCCTTCTAATCTACTCACCGTGGGCATTTATTAATGTGTCCATCGTTGATGTGGCGAAGATCCAACATATCAATTAATTTGACTTTCCATATACTGTAATCAGGAGATGAGATCTTTATACATCAACATTGATCATATTAAAAGTTGTCCACCGTGAGTATTTTAGCATTTTTCCTTCACTTACATATGTATACATATATACATACATACATATATATATATAAATCATTTGAATACACTTGGTTATATGATTAATACACTTATAATACATGTAATCTTAGAGGGTAATTAATATATAATAAATTTAGCATATATATGATATATACACAAAATTTTGATGGATTTTTATGTTATCAGTTTACGATTATATTCTCATTTTGATGAATTTTTATGTTAGAGGTTAGAGTTTCTAAATTTCGATTATGACTATATCGGTGCTCTACTTTTGGAGTTAAACAGAGTACTACACGCAATAGGTCACTACACATGGTGAAAGTATATAGAAAATTTTAAGAAGACGTACAAATATTGAAAGGTACATGTATTCTTAATTGTTGTTTATGAACTGAACTAACCCTTTGTTTTTATTCTTTTGTTGATATATATTTTGCACAATATTGTTCTTGTAGGGAAAATATTGTTGAAATGCTTATAAGAACATTTTAAACATAACATTCAATTTTTTCACGTCATTTTATAAGAACATTTTAAATATATCATCCAATTTTCGACGTTATTCAATTGTTTTACTCTTCTGCATAATTCATGTACGGTATGAATTCACCATCTCAAACTTATTTCTATGATTCTTAGTTTTATGTCATGTTAATATTTACTGTCAATTATTCTATTATTCTATAAACCATGTTTTATGATTATTTAAATTTTCTTTTCAATTTATATATATCATGTTCATAAAGAAGAGACATATTTCTCTTAAATTATTTTGAGAATTAGTAATAGTTTTTTGCATTGCTTATTTGCTTTTAGATGAATTTGTTCAAAAAACACCATTTTTATTCAAAAACTTGGTTTATATTTAAAAATTTGGGTTTTAAATTAACTTTACATTTTAAAACAATATCTTTAGATTTTTGAAACCATTATTCAAAAATTTTAGAAGAGTTTATCGCTTTTAATTTTTTTAATTATATCAATATATTTGAAACAATTTTAAATAATTACCAAATATTTATTTGTATTATAAATATCTATTCAATTTATTGATCTTTATATTTTACACAATTAATATTGCCTATATATTTGAATTTATTTATAAATTCTAATTTTTCATTTTTCTTAGACTTAATCTCACAACCTTATTAAATTATTATTAGTTTTACTTTCACATTTAATTATTATTGTTGATATTATTATAATACCTTTTAAACTTGTTAAAACTTTACAACCCTTCGTAAACTGAAATTTAGAGTTTAAACCTATTTTCAATATTTATATATTCAAATAATAAAATATATTTGAATTGATTTATATATATTAGTACGATGAATAGATTTTATTTCAGGATTAATTGAAATTGATATTACAATAAACTTTAAAACATGAAGAAGGACTGATATATGTATAAATTTAAGTTATTATAATCAATATTTCTATATTCATTAGGATATAAATTAGTTTTTAAGTTATTAAATAAATTTATTTATGGAGATTACATTAAGGATATTGGATATAAAGATAAATAATTTTTTTGGAAGATTAATGAAAATGTAATTTATGATTATATAAGATAGTTATTGTTGCTCCCAAGTGGTAGAATGTTTAGAGAGGGTTGAATAAATCTTATCAAATTTTCAAACTTTTCTCCAAAATATGTTAAGTTCAACTCACTGCCCAGGTAGCTACCAAGCTTACTAGTCAGATGATACTGCAGTGACCTTTCTTCGAAAGGTAACTGAACAACTTGAACTTGTAGAGTTTTATGCAACAGAAATTCTTTTTATAAAAACCGATGAAAACATAAGTATGAAAAGTTATTTTCAATGCACATGGGATACGATGCTTTACAAAAAGATATCCAACAGGATAGATAAACATCCAGATAGAAATGCATGCGATTACAGAGGCCGAATGTGGAGTAACCCTTTTACGTCCTCTCTACCCCTATTCAAATGGGGGACTTTGTTAGAACAATTGATTTACACAACCCTAACTATTACAACTCGAACTTAACAAAGAGTAGTAAGCCTCCCACACAGGTTACTTGTTTACTCGACCAAATAACCCACACATGATCCTTACTATTTCTTGAAAAGAGTGAAAGGTTAGCAGGAAATTGTTCCTAGCACTAAGCACTCCCTAAACAGTCTAAGCAAAAAGATGGTTCTTCTTCGTTTTTCAACTTGGAGTAGCAAGTTTGATCTTTAAGTGCAGGTAGGTCTGTGGTTGTTTGCTGCTAGATTGAGTGACTGAAACTTTAATTTGAACGTTGAAAGCTTAGAATTTTGAATCGCAGAGTATGCTTCGAGTTTCAGTTGCTTGTTTCAGTCTTCACTCATCTGTGTTTATAGGCTTGAAAATCTGTCTGTTGAAAGAGACAAATCTTCAGCATTTAATGTCTTAATCTTCATAAAACAAGCTAACAACTACTTTACAATCCTGCTAACCTACCCACCTTAGGCACATGTTAGTGTGTCCACCACTGACATGGCGAAGATCTAGCATATCAATTAACTTGACTTTCTATATTATTAGAGGATGATATCTTTACACGTCAGCGGTCGGCATATTAAAAGTTGCCCTTCGTGGGCATTTTAGCATTTTTCCTTCACCAGTCCTGCTAACCTACCCACTGTGGGCACATGTTAATGTGTCCACCTCTGACGTGGCGAAGATCTAGCATATCAATTAATTTGACTTTTTATATAATTAGAGGATGATATCTTTACACGTTAGCGATCGGCATATTAAAAGTTGTCCTCCGTGGGCATTTTAACATTTTTCATTCACTCACACACATATATATATATATATATATATTATATCTAATCCATCTAATCTATTTAATTAATCTAATCTTCTAATCTAATACTATATAAAAACCGACTTATTTTGACCAATTTTTATAACGCTCCCTATAATAACATTGTGAATATTAAATTTTAAGGATAATTAAGCAATTTTATAATTAGCTATTTTTATTCTACTTTAAAATGAAGAGTCGTACTATATCAAAACTCTTAATTTGTTTTTTTACATGTTTTGATTTTTCTTCTTCTACTACTATTGTATACTTTGCGTTTTTCCTAAAATTAATTTCATATTAATATATGTTTAAAGAGTTTTCCAATAATATATTATAACTATATATAATAACAAAGTCGTACGAATTTTTTTTAATTTTTTCATTAAATTTGGTATTGTTAATTTCATATTAGCATACATTTTGTTGGTCTCAAATGACAGTAGGTTTTAGATGTGAATAAGTCTACTCAAATTTTTCAAACTTTTCTCCAAAGAATGTTTAAGTCCCAGACAACTGGTAGCTACCGAGCATACTGCTTCAGAGAGGTTACTGCTTGAGCAGTTACCTTAGAGACTTTAAAGAAAAACAGAGTTTGAATGCACAATAGAAAATACTTTTAACATAATGAGTTTTCTGAAAAGCTTTTAAGTAGGATGCAATGACAGATAATATCAAACTTAAACGCAAGATATGCAATAAAAGAACAGGAAGTAAGCTAAGCAATAAAACAGGCACAACAACTTATAGAGGTTCGAGGGTGGAGTAATCCCTCTACATCCTCTCTACTCCTTCTCAAGAAGGAACTTTGTTAAGTGTACGTTTGATTTACAAAGACTCCTCTACTTCTACAAACAAACTTAATGATAAGTGTCAATTTTGTGTCAATTTTGCTATAGCTTTACGTACAATTCTATGGTCAATTGAGTGCGTTTGTGTATGTTTTTATAGCAAATTGGTTACTTTTCATAAATTAGTTGCATTTGACGTTTTTGTGCTAAGTTTCATGATTTTAGTGGAAAAAGTATGAAGTTCAAATGTGATTAAGGATTGAGGAAAAAACGAGGAGGAAACGAGGTCGAAAATGAGGAAAAACGGAGCTGTGCATTGGGGCACAGACATATGCAGCCGAGCACGGTCAGGGCTGCACTGGCGCACGACCGTGCGCGAATGTCCAGAGAAGGAAGCAGCCGCGCACGGACGGCCATGTCTTGGGACACGGTTGTGCACGGTTGGCAAGCGAGAGCGCAGTGGGGCACGGTCTGGCCATGCTGTGGGGCACGACTGTGCCCGGGTGTCCTACATCATCTAAAACTCGAGTTTTGGATGATTTTTAGGTGATTTCTTGATCTCCAAGACACCGAAAAAGATATATATACCTCAAGAATTCCAGAAATCAAGACACAAGCATTCATAGAGAGAAAACACAAATTTTGAGAGCATCCAGGAAGAAATACGAAGGAGAATTCGAAGATCGAGAATCACGAGATCGTCGTCTTAGAGTTTTTCTTTCTACTTTTCTACTTTTTGTTGAATTTTGGTTTTGACATGATGTTATCAATTTTGTCTATGGATTTGATTAATATTATGTCTGGATAGATTTTCATATGTTTCTAGGATATGTAAGTAGTTTGATTCAAACCTTGATGGATCTTTGATTTTAATTCAATTTCTTGATTTTTCGATCCTATTCGTGTGTTTATGATTTGATTGCTTGTTTGATTAGAGGGCCCCTAATTGAGCATGTTTAAGTAGTTAAGTCAAAATTCGAGAGAGGAGATTTAATTACGGAAGAGTAAACACATGACATATATGCAGCATGAGATCGAGAGATAAATGACATATGTGATGAGATTTTCAATCCTAAGTGCTTTTGGGAGTTGTTGTGTTATATCAGATTGAGTAGAGATACCTCTGGTAGCATAATAATCAACCGGTTAAATTGACTCGAGAGAGCTTTTAATTTGATATTCGTGATTGCTCATATAGGATTATTAATCAATGAAATTGGATTGATCAAGGTGACATTGAGGGGAGAATCGGATGGAAGCATGTTCTAGAACCTGTCTCGGTTATATCTGTTTGTCTCCATGTATTTATTTGTTTTTGTTTTAGTATAACTAATTGAATTCTTTGATATCTGATAGCCTAGAAAAAATTAGGGGTTGAATTTGGGTAATCGATTATTCCTAGATAATAGTCTCTGTGGGATCGACCTTGCTTACCATGTTCTGCAATCTACACCGTACACTTGTGGTAGTAGCCTAAAGAAAAAGGTGAACAAGTTTTTTGCGCCGTTGCCGGGGACTAGACGTTAGGATAGTTGATATCTAGATTTGTTTTTTGATTTTAATCTAGGATTTTTATTTTATTTTTATTTTACTTTGTCATTATTTTATTGTGAGTGGTTGATACTTGCTTGTGGATATTTCAGATAGTGCATGAACACGCGCTCTAAAAAGGCAGCGTTGATTGCAGTTGATCCAGAGATTGAAGCTACTTGTAGACGTAATAGAACACGAAGACAGTTGTTTAGTCAAATGGAAGACGATATTTCACAAGGAGCTCCCAACCAAAGGGCCATTCGAGATTACTTCCAACCGAGACAAAATGGACGGGGGGTTGTGAGACCCCCTATCAATGCAAACAATTTTGAGTTAAAGCCGGCGTTGATTAACATGGTTCAACAAAATCAGTTTGGTGGAAGTCACTTGGAAGACCCGAATACGCATCTAGCGCAATTTTTGGAAGTATGTGACACGATAAAGTTCAACGGAGTTTCTGAAGATGCAATCAGAGTTCGATTATTCTCGTTCTCTTTACGAGATAAGGCAAAGTTGTGGTTGTCATCCATTCCACCCGGATCAATCACTACATGGGAAGAATTGAGCAACAAATTTCTCTTCAAATACTTTCCCCCGAGTAAGACTTTGAGATTGAAAAGTGAGATCACACAATTCAGACAACTTGATGGGGAGTCCTTGGGAGAAGCTTGGGAACGATTTAGAGACATGCTTAGAAGATGCCCACAACATGGTTTTCTGGAGGACCAACAAGTCTGTTTCTTTTATAATGGACTGTTTGGGCCTACTCGAGCAATGATTGATGCTGCAGCAGGTGGAGCATTGTTGGCAAAATGTGCAGAAGATGTCATGTACATTCTTGAAGAAATGGCAACCAACAGCTATCAATGGCCGTCTGAGAGGAATACATATAAAAAGGTAGCTGAAGTGTAAAGTACTGATCAAATCTCAGCCTTGACTACACAAGTGGCAGCTCTAGTATCAATGATGACCGAGTCTAGAAATCAAACTAGAGCGCAAGTAGGAAATCAAAATCGTGAAGTCGCACCGCAAGAAGAAGTGGAGGACATCAACTATTTGGACGGGCAAAATTATAATAACAATTTCCGAAACAGAGGCATGTATCAGTACAAGCACGGTGGGAGGAATCACAAGAACTTCTCATATACAAACAATAATAATTGTTTGCAACCTCCTGCAGGGTTTTCCGTTACAAATGGAATGATTGATGAGCCAAAGAAGCAGCCACTTGAGGATTTAATGAGGAAATTCATAAAAGGTACGGATGAGTGTTTAAAAGAAATGGATGCTCGCACTAAAGAAATGGATGCTCACACTAAATCTTCGGAAAGGCAAGTGGAGGCTCGGCTTAAATCATTGGAAGTGCAGATGGGACAGCTTGCTACGATTTTGGGAAACCAACACAAGAAAGGGCAATATCCAAGTACTACGGAGATCAACCCAAGGGAGCAATGTCAAGCCATCAATTTGAGGAGTGGAACGAACTATGAAGGGCCAATCATGCCAATGGAGGAAGAAGAAGGGATGGAGAAAGAAGAAGAAAATTCGGTGGTGGAGGAAGAAAAAGATCGTAGATCACAAAAAGGGGCTGAGAAGCCAAAATCGATTTCTAACTCTCCATTACCTTTTACTACTACTTCTCTTCCTTTTCCTCAAAGATTCCAAAAGAAAAGGTTGGATTCACAATTTGCTAAATTTCTGGAAATTTTCAAGAAAATTCACATTAACATTCCTTTTGCAGATGCCTTGGAACAAATGCTGAATTATGCAAAATTCTTGAAGGATGTGATGTCAAAGAAGAGAAAGATAGCAGATTTTGAAAGAGTGAATTTAACGGAGGAATGTAGTGCAATCCTACAACGGAAGTTACCACAAAAGTTGAAGGATCCGGGAAGTTTCACAATTCCATGCGTAATTGGTGAATCTTATTTTGATAAGGCATTGTGTGATCTAGGTGCAAGCATCAATCTTATGTCGTTCTCAATTTTTCAAAAGCTTGGGCTTGGAGATGTGAAGCCTTTAACGGTTACGTTACAATTAGCGGATAGGTCGATAACATATCCTAAGGGCATCATTGAAGATGTGTTAGTGAAGGTTGATCGATTTATTTTTCCGGTGGATTTTGTGGTCCTAGACATGGAGGAGGATCACGACGTGCCCTTGATCTAGGACGTCCATTTTTAGCTACGGGAAGAGCGTTAATTAACGTACAAAAAGGCGAGCTCACGTTAAGAGTGAATGATGAACATGTGTTGTTCAACATTTACAAAGCAATGAAATTCACGATGATAGAGAAACGTGCAGCTTTATTGACGTTGTGGACTGTTGTGTGGAGGAGCAAGTGGATCGCATCTTGTTGAAAGATTCGTTGGATCTTTGTTTATCAAAATCTCTTACTACTCATGATAAAATTTTGCATTTAGAAAATGAGAATGTGATTGATGAAATGTATTCTTCTGATGCCTTACAGGAAATTTCAACGAAGACAAACGGAGGAAAGGCGAAAAAACGAGACCGCAAAGAAGATTCGAAAAGCTATGCAGCCGGACACGACCGTGCGCTGGGGCACGGTCAGACCGTGCCCAACTGCAAGGTGCACTGGACAATGGGGCACGACCGTGTCCTGGGACACGGTTAGACCGTGCCCGACTGCACTGAGGGTTGTGCATTGGCGCACGACCGTGCGCCAATGCTCCGAGGAAAAATTGAGCCTCGGTCAAGACGCCCCTGCTCCGGAACTCAAGCCACTACCCGACCATCTTCAATACGCATTTTTGGGTAATAATAATACAAATCCAGTAATCGTTTCCTCTACTTTAAACTCTGTTCAACTTGAAAAATTATTACGGGTTTTGAGGGAACACAAATTGACAATTGGTTGGTCTATAGCGGATTTGAAGGGAATAAGTCCAGCCATCGTGATGCACAAAATCAGGATGGAAGAGACTTATAAACCTTCAATCCAAAACCAACGAAGACTTAACCCAATTATGCAGGAAGTGGTCAAGAAAGAAGTGCTGAAGTGGTTAGATGCCGGGATCATAGATCCTATCTCGGATAGCAATTGGGTCAGCCCGGTACAAGTGGTACCAAAGAGAGGAGAAATGACAGTGGTGAAAAACGAGAACGAAGAGCTCATCGCAACTCGAACGGTAACAGGGTGGCGGGTGTGCATTGATTATCGAAAATTAAATACCGCCACCCGAAAAGATCACTTCCCTCTTCCTTTCATTGATCAAATGCTAGATAGACTTGCGGGGTACGATTACTATTGTTTTCTTGATGGATATTCCGGTTACAATCAAATTGCGATTGTACCAGAGGACCAAGAGAAAACGACTTTTACATGTCCATATGGCACCTTCGCTTTTCGAATAATGCCATTTGGGTTATGTAATGCCCCTGCCACTTTTCAAAGATGCATGATGTCTATTTTTCATGATTTGATTGAGAATATTATGGAAGTCTTTATGGATGATTTTTCTGTTTTTGGAACTTCATTCGATTCTTGTTTGGCTAATTTAGCTAGAGTGTTGCAGCGATGCGAGGAAACCAATTTAGTTCTCAATTGGGAGAAGTGTCACTTCATGGTTAAGGATGGAATTGTACTTGGTCACCGCATATCAGCCGCAGGACTCGAAGTAGATAGAGCTAAGATAGTGGCAATCGAGAAGCTACCACCACCAAAGACGGAGAAAGCTATCCGGAGTTTCCTTGGACATGCAGGATTCTACCGGAGATTCATAAAAGACTTTTCAAAGATATCCAAGCCATTAAGTCATTTGTTGGAAAAGGAGACAGAGTTCAAATTCACCGATGAATGTCACGAAGCATTTGCAACTCTTAAAACAGCGTTGATAAGTGCACCAATCTTGATCACCCCAGATTGGTCACAACCATTTGAGTTGATGTGCGATGCTAGTGATTATGCGGTTGTAGTGCTGCTAGGACAAAAGAGAGACAAGTTGTTGAGGCCAATTTATTATGCAAGTCGAACATTAGACGAGGCGTAACAAAATTATACCACCACGGAAAAAGAGATGTTGACGGTCGTTTTTGCGTTCGACAAATTTCGATCATATTTGATTGGCACAAAAACAATAGTTTATACTGATCATGTAGCAATTCGTTATCTTTTTGAAAAGAAAGATACTAAACCTCGATTAATTCGTTGGATTTTGCTTTTGCAAGAATTTGACGTGGAAATCAAGGACCGGAAGGGATGTGAGAACATGGTGGCGGACCATCTTTCGAGACTTGAAAATCCAAAAATTGAGGTAAATGGGGAAATCAAGGAGAGATTCCCCGATGAGTACATACTTACCATTAATGATGCACCGGTTCCATGGTACGCGGACATCGTCAATTACTTAGCAAAAGGAGTTCTTCCACCAGATATAGATGGGTATCAGAAGAAAAAGTTTCTTCGTGATATAAATTATTATATGTAGGATGATCCATATTTGTTTAGGAGATGTGCAGATTCGCTTATCCGAAGATGCATACCAATGGAGGAGTGGGACGACATCATGGGAATGTGTCACTCATCACCCGTAGGTGGGCACCATAGTGGAAATAAGACATCTTTCAAAGTCCTACAATCAGGTTTTTATTGGCCTACTTTATTTAAAGATTGTTATAACTTTGTTGCGGGATGTGATCGTTGTCAAAGGACGGGAAACATATCTCGAAGACATGAAATGCCCCTCACAAATATTCTTGAAATCGAAATTTTTGATGTGTGGGGCATAGACTTCATGGGACCGTTTCCTCCGTCCAATGGCTATAATTACATCTTGCTAGCGGTTGACTATGTTTCCAAGTGGATAGAAGTCATTCCCACAAAAACTGATGATGCTAAAGTGGTTCTACAATTTATGAAAAAAAACATCTTCAATAGATTCGGGACACCTAAAGCAATTATTAGTGATGGGGGAAAACACTTCCACAACAAAATTTTTGCTAGGTTGTTGGAGAAGTATGGAGTTCGACACAAGATGACGTTGTCATACCATCCACAAGCCAATGGATTAACGGAAGTTTCCAATCGGGAGATAAAAACAATCTTGGAAAAAACAGTGAGTGTGAATCGCAAGGATTGGTCAATTCGTCTTGATGATTCACTGTGGGCATATGGAATGGCATATAAGACGCCCATAGGTATGTCCCCGTACCAACTTGTTTTTGGGAAGTCTTGCCACCTCCCGGTCGAATTGGAGCATAAGGCATATTGGGCAACAAGAGCAATAAATTTGGACTATTCACGGTCAAGTTCGGAGCGAATTCAAAATCTCTTGGAGATGGATGAATTTCGTAACGATGCATACGAGAATGCCCGAATCTACAAGGAACGGACGAAACACTTTTATGACAAGATGATCCAACAAAGGACATTCAAACCGGGAGATCCAGTATTGACGTTGTTTAATTCTAGACTCCGTTTATTTCCCGATAAGTTGAAGTCAAGATGGTCCGGACCATTTTAGGTCAAAAAGGTGTTCGATCCGGGATATGTAGAACTGTTAGCAAAGGATGGGACCACGTTCATCGTCAATGCCCAAAGCATCAAACTATACTATGGAAGTGGAAACAAGGAGATGGCAAAGTGTGTGTACTACTTGAGGGACCCTTAAGAGGTAAGTTTTTCTCATCATGTCCGGCTGAAGACGTTAAAGTTAGCGCTAATTGGGAGGCAACCCAATATATAGATTAGGAAGTTCGTTTTTTTTAAATTATCAAAAAAAATCAAAAACAAATTATAAGAAAAAAAAATCGAAGCATTGGCGCACGGACTACCGTGTCCTGGGACACGGTCGTTCGCCAATGTCCAGCAGGAGAAGCAGCTGCGCACGGTCGCCCATGTCCCAGGACACGGTCGTGCGCGACTGCACAGATCGGGGAGCACTGGCGCACGGTCGACTGTGTCCTGGGACACGGTCGTGTGCCAGTGCACAGCGGGTTTAAAGGGTGAAATTGGGGGCGACATTTTCACAATTTCACCCCAATTTCAAACCCTAACCCCCAAATTCTCCAAATTTCCCAAAAATTCACCGTTTAATCATCTCAAGTGCATCACAAACACTTCCCCTCTACCTTCTAACATCAATTCCACAAGAAATTTGAGATTTTGGGAAGGATTTCACAACTGGGGCTCCAAATTCACCCTTTTCGATTTTCGTCTCAAAAGGTACGTATTCTTCAATTTTTCTCCAATATTTTGTAAATAATGCTTGTTTGAGACTTGGGTGATAATTTAATCGGCGCACATTGTCTATTTGAAGTCGTTTTTCACTGGGGAATTTTATCGAACACTTGGCATGCATATGTTTTAACTGTGAAATTATTCAATATAGTTGCATGTTTGGTTCAATTTGTTCCTCTAAGAATGAATACTTGTCAAATCATTGAAATGTTATCGGAATGTCTATTGAATTCGAACTTTGAGATATTCGTTTTGATAGAATTGATGTGTTGATATGGTTCGAATCAAGTTTGGGGGAGTGTTGTATAATTCTTGTTAGGAATGATTGAGGTTAATTGTTGAATACATGTTATATGTTGGGCAAATTGTGATGATGAATTGAACTGGACAATTTGACATAACTTCATGACCGAATTTAGTGATGAAATTTGAATTCGTATGTACTTGAGTCGAGGATTAATTGGTGATATATATATATATATATATATTTGTACTTGGTTATGCTTTGCTTGCAAGTTGATATGGCAGGTGGTAAGAAAAGACGTGTTGTAGGAGGCGCCTCCACATCAGGAGCCAATGACCAAGCGCCAGTTCGTGCTCCGGCGGCACCCTCTCATCATAGGGTGACACTGCGTTTCGACAAGCACAGACAGAGATGGGCTGCTCTGGTTACGAGACATATCGAGCCCACCAGATATGCAGATGACGTGACCCTACAGTGCCTTGGTTTGCATGACGATTTTTGGCGTTTGGTGGAGAATTTGGGCTGGACGCATTTGTTTAGAGGTCGTTGGAGAACATATCCGAGGATCGTCCTTGAGATCCTTAGCACCCTTGCGGTGAAGGAACGACGATCGAAACCGACCCACATCTAGTTCCAGCTGAACAATAGGCAACACGAGTTGTCTGTGGAGCAGTTCAGGGCCATATATCAGATGCCGTCAGACAGACTCGAGGTCCGTCACAGCCAGCGATTCCAACCAGACGAGTTTTGGAAGTTCATCACCAAATGCCGTGGTAGGGAGGCAGTACCATGGAATCCGAAGACGGCCAATACGACTTTGATCCGGAACCCTGTGTTCCGATACTTGCAGAGGGTGATCGCCAACACCCTGTTTGCCAGATACGAGAATGGGGTGGTTCGGTTGGACGAGCTACACAGTTTATATTATTTGGTGACGGGGTATCAAGTTGATGCAGCTATCCATCTGATTCGTCAGATGAAGAGGGTGGCGAATCAAACAGCGGGACATATAGTGATAGGCGGCATACTCACTCCTCTAGCTCACTACATCAGGATGCCGCTAGACGACCTTGCTGATGTACCAGGGTCGACAACCATTGATCTTCAGGTACTCCTTAACCAACACTTTATACTGATGGATCCTACAGGACACGGCTACTTTTTACGTCAGAAGGATGTGGAGTCGTTCCCACTGCCGAACACACATTTGACTAAAGTGGGTGACATAGTGTCACGGGTCAACTGGTCATTGGACACGCCTGCACATGTTGCAGCGAGTGTCGGTGCTCCAGCAGAACCGGACATCCCAGACGAGCCATTGGGACCAGCTGAGGAGGAGGCCGCCTACGAGCAAGGAGCTGATAATGAGCATGAGATACCACCAGAGTACCCGACCCATGCATACGAGGCCGATAGGTTGACAGCTTTGGAGCATAGTATGATAAACCTCCGGAATGAGTTCCATGACTACCGCGACACCATGATGGACTTCATGGCTCGTATGGACCATTGGAGGATCTCGATGGGGCACGTATACCCTCCACCGCCACCGCCTGTCGATGATGAGTGATAGGTTACGAGTTAGTCCACCCTTGTTCCCTAGTATTTTTTTTCTTTCGTTAGATTTTTCTAGTTTTCTTTTATTTTCCTTTGGAATCATCTCCCATGGTATTGTCGACTTTAAGTTTGGGGGGATTGGATGGTGATGTTTTAGATTTGTACGGAAAATTTGAAAAATCTGACGGTTTGACTGATTGGATAGACTTTCGTAAATATGTTGCATTGCATTTTAATTGCATATAGGATTTTATTGCTTTAGCACGTTTATTGATTTTTAGGTAATTTTTTTTTTTGGATTAGATTTTTTTTAGGATGGATGATGATCTTTTGGTTTTTTGGAAGAATATGTGATTTGAATTCTCGATCTTTGAAAAGCATGAATTGAGTTGAATGATCTTGACGATCTATTGCTTGATTGAGTTGGAATTTTCTGATTTTGGTGAATATTTTGAGCATGAAATGATTGTGTATTTTGAGGAGTATGAAAACAAGCCGAGTGAGATTTGAGCCTTGACTTGACATTACATCGAGTCTTGTTTTCTTGATTGAGTGAGTATCAATTGTCTTGTATACATCTCTAGAACTTGCTTTGGTATCTCTTTTGAGACCACATGTACATGTGAATTTTTGAAAATGATCTAAGGCCATCTTTGATTTTTTAAGTCACTTAGCTAAATATTTCCCTACCAAAATCATTATAATTTCCTAGTTAGCCCCTTTGAGCCTTTGAGCCTTGTTTCTTTGACTAGCAGAATAATCGTGTGAATAATCCTTATTTTGAGTCTACCTATTCTATATGATTGTAAAGCTTGGATGAAAAGTGTTTGGGTGAAAAGAGTTTGAGTTGAGTAGTTGGAAAAGTAAATAGAGTTGAAAGAATTGGTAGTGTTGAAAAAGAAAATGTGGCTTGAAAAAAAAAAAAAATGAGGAAGTGATTGGTGGAAAATAAATGTATGCATGAGTTGTGCCTTGTTGATGTAAGTTGGACACTTAGTTGAGTTGTGCCTTTTTCTGGAACTCGATTGAGTAAGTCTTTTTGATATAATTTCTGGAATTCATGCTGGAAATAGGTGATTATTTTGAAGAAACTTCATGGAGATTTAGAAATTCGTGATTCAAAGTAGAAACTGTTGAAGTAGCTGCAATCATATGCTTTTATAGTCACTTAAATCAAAATTTTCCTACCTTGTCCAAAGAGCCTCATTGCGTCCAAATAAAGTCCTTTTTGATTCTTATATTCACATGTACGAAAGTGGTGGAGAAGTGAGACGATTTGCAAGCCTATGGTAGATGTTACTTGATTGATTGATTTGAGCGTATACACGACCTATTTTATACACTTTTGAGCGTGAGTGGCACACTTTTACCTTGTGAGGTTCATTACTCCTTGAGGTGCATGATTGTGGATTGTTTGGAGTGTTTTGCTTAAGTTTGGAAAGTTTTGATTTCGATTAAGTACTTTGAGTCTTTGGTTGTGAAACTTAGTTCATTCTTTTGCGATTTGTGTTGAAGAAGAGTTCTTGATATTGCTCGAGGACGAGCAATGGTTTAAGTTTGGGGGAAATTGATAAGTGTCAATTTTGCTATAGCTTTTATAACACCCAAAATAAATTTAATTATATATGTATATATATATATATGAGTTTGTAACAAAAGAAAAATTTATGTAATTATTCATTCAAAGCCCAAAATTCTTAAGCCCAAAATGTTTAATTTTTGGATCCAAATCATTTTTTTTTAAGCCCAATCTTGGCCCATAATTTTTTAGCAAATAATTTGAGAAGGAAAAATGGATCTTCTCTTCTTCATTCCTACACACATATATATATAGTACACGTGTGTATATGAATCAAAAAGCTTTGAACAAATATCTACCTTTTTCATCTTTATCTTTCCATTTCATCTTCTTCTCTTTCCTTGCTTTTGCTGCTACTTTTCAACTCCTATACATAGATATATATAGATATACACGTTTGTTTTTGAAGCAAAGCATTTGGACAAATATCTCATCTTCCCATTTCATTTTCTCCATATCAACTTTATCTTCTTTATCTTTCATTTTCCTTTGCTTTGCTTCAAAAATCTTGCAGGAATTTCAAAGAAGGGTAAAGATTTCTATTACAAATTTCTATTTCTTGGTTGATGTTGTATCTAGATTGGTTATTGTATATATATGTATGTATTTATATTTCACCATGTTTCTCTCTCTCTCTCTCTCTCCCTCTCTCTAACTCTCTCCGTCACTCTCGGCCGTCGGCAGTCAAGGGGGGGCGCCGCCGTGGGGCGGCGGCGCTGCGTGTGTGCGTGTGTGAGTGGTGGTGGTGGTGTGTGTGTGGTTGTGTGTGTGAGTGTGTGTGGTGTGTGTGGGTGTTTGTTGGTTGTTTGCTGTGGAGTCGGGGGGAAGGCGGCGCCGTGAGTGGCGGCGCCGTGCAGGGGTTGAGCCGACGACGGGCCCGTCGCCGGCAGTGGCTGTGGTGGCTGGGAGATGGCAGGGGGAAGCAGGGGAAAGGGAGGGGAAGGGAAAGGGGAAGGGGGAGGGGTTTTGATGCAAATTTAATTTCTTCAAGGGTTATCTTGCACAAATTTGATCCAAAATCATGATTTATGCATTTCTATCCCTAAAGTTTATGATTTATGATTTATACAATTCAACTCTAATTTTATGTAATATTGCAATTATTAATCATTGTATTATGCTTAAAGTATAATTGAACATTTGAACTACACCGAAATTATATTACGAAACCAAAACTTAAACGATAAATGTATTTAGTTTATTGTACCACGTTATAGACATTGATTTAATCCACGATTAATATGAATAACGAAATTAAATCTTCAAATAGAGAAATACCCTAATTCGTTCAAGTTATACCCTTAATTACGAACCTTCGATTAATATTGTATATTAGGAATTTTATATTTTAAGTATCCTATAGATATTTAAGATAAAATTAATTTTATAGATTATTTCATTTATAGATGATCAAGTTAAATATTAAGATAAGCTTCTACATTATGTAGGAAATACGAAAGGAAGGTCAGTTTAAGGAAGGGGACGATGAACCGCAAATCGAACTTTTGGAATATTCAAGGTGGGGGTAAATTATGTGTTTTATTATCTGTTAAAATGTGCGCAATTAATTATGTACAAAATGTGATCAAGTTGATTGTACTTACTTGTGATTGAATTGGACGTTGACGTTCAGCATTCCTCTTCAATCAATTATGTGTGTATGCGTATGCGTATGTAGGGGTTTCAGACGTGGTCCCGCTATGTTCGAGGTTTCAATTATGGCCTCTTAAAGTTTATGTGGAAAGTTCCGAAGAAAGTTTACATCGGATGTAAAACTCCGAAGTACATCGGGCTGAAAGTCCCGGGGGAATGCAATGTATTCCAGATGTTATGTTTTCCGATGTTAAATGTCTAAATGTTTGATGTATGTGCCTTTACCTCCACTGAGTGTTTCTTTCTCACACTCACCCCTTATATGTTTTAAATATACAGAAACCCTGGAGGCGAGGAACGAAGAATAGAGATGTCCTATCTTTTGCAATATATATATATATATATATATATATTTGCGACATACTCTAAATATTTTTGTTGAAGTATGTATATATATCTTTTAAACGTTTTGACTGTAATATATGATGTTAAATGGTTTTATCTTAAGAAAATATTGGTAATCCCTGAGTCTTTCAAGGGTTGCCATTTGAAATATTTTACTGAATTTTCTTCGACGGGTGTTAAATATCGCTGCACGCCTTTTTGCAAACTGCTGCGTTTACTCTGTTTATAATTTTCATAAAATATGTTTTATTCCACTGAAATGAAAATGGGGCGTGACAGCTTTACGTACAATTCTATGGTCAATTGAGTGTGTTTGTGTATGTTTTTATAGTAAATTGGTTACTTTTCATATATTAGTTGCATTTGACATTTTTGTGCTAAGTTTCATGATTTTAGTGGAAAAAGTATGAAGTTCAAATGTGATTAATGATTGAGGAAAAAACGAGGAGGAAACAAGGTCGAAAATAAGGAAAACGGAGCTGTGCATTGGGGCATGGACATATGCAGCTGAGCACGGTCAGTGCTGCACTAGCGCACGACCATGCCCGAATGTCCAGAGAAGGAAGCAGCCGCGCACGGACGGCCGTATCTTTGGGACACGATCGTGCGCGACTAGCAAGCGAGAGCGCAGCGGGGCACGATCTGGTCGTGCTGTGGGGCACGACCGTGCCCGGGTGTCCTACATCATCTAAAACTCGATTTTTGGATGATTTTTAGGCGATTTCTTGATATCCAAGACTCCGAAAAAGATAGATATACCTCAAGAATTCCAGAAATCAAGACACAAGCATTCATAGAGAGAAAACACAAATTCTGAGAGCATCCAGGAAGAAATACGAAAGAGAATTCGAAGATCGAGAATCACGAGATCGTCGTCTTAGAGTTTTTCTTTCTACTTTTCTACTTTTTGTTGAATTTTGGTTTTGACATGATGTTATCAATTTTGTCTATGGATTTGATTAATATTATGTCTGGCTAGATTTTCATAGGTTTCTAGGTTATGTAAGTAGTTCGATTCAAACCTTGATGGATCTTTGATTTTAATTCAATTTCTTGATTTTTCGATCTTATTCGTGTGTTTATGATTTGATTGCTTGTTTGATTAGAGGGCCCCTAATTGAGCATGTTTAAGTAGTTAAGTCAAAATTCGAGAGAGGAGATTTAATTACGGAAGAGTAAACACATGACATATATGCAGCATGAGATCGAGAGATAAATGACATATGTGATGAGATTTTCAATCCTAGGTGCTTATATCAGATTGAGTAGAGATACCTCTGGTAGCATAATAATCAACCGGTTAAATTGACTCGAGAGAGCTTTTAATTTGATATTCGTGATTGCTCATATAGGATTATTAATCAATGAAATTGGATTGATCAAGGTGACATTGAGGGGAGAATCGGATGAAAGCATGTTCTACAACTGTCTCAGTTATATCTGTTTGTCTCCATGTATTTATTTGTTTTTGTTTTAGTATAACTAATTGAATTCTTTGATATATGATAGCCTAGAAAAAATTAGTGGTTGAATATGGGTAATCGATTATTCCTAGATAATAGTCTCTGTGGGATCGACCTTGCTTACCATGTTCTGCAATCTACACCGTACACTTGTGGTAGTAGCCTAAAGAAAAAGGTGAACACTTAACAAGAACTGTCAGCTTTCTTCCCACACCGTGTAGCTACACAGTGACCAAAAACCTATTTGCCCACACAGAGCACTTGTTCTTCTAATAAGAACGAATACACTTGATAAGAAACAACCTCCGATCAAGTGACTCATAAATTCTAAGAGATGGAATAAATTCTTCAACGAAGGGAAGCAACAAGCTTGAGCAGTATGCTTCTGAAACAGAGTATGCTTGCTGCAGATAGACTGGACTTGAAACTAATAAAATATGATAGATTTGTATGAGAGCTTTGATTGCTTGAATGCGCGAGTTTCAGGTAGTCTGTAAGTCCAAGTCTTCTTCTATTTATAGGCGTGAGGATTCTGCCCGTTGAAGAGATCTTCATCCTCCGCAGCGTGCTTGAGGTGACATGGCTTCCTTTGATTGGCTCGTACCCGATTCTATTACGGTTGTACACCTCTGCAGCTGCGGCCGCCAATTCAGTCTGAGCATTGTCCTCTTGTCCTTTTTATTCCTCCAGGTGGCACTCTTTGATTGGATCGTACATGATTGTGCCTAACTACAACATAGAGAGCTCACTCCAAGGTAACTGCTCCATAGAGAGGTTGCTGCTGCTTCTTGTCGTATTCGGCTAGCCTCCTGTTTGGTAGAGTCCTTCAAAGAGGTTACTGAATCTTCTATACTTAGCAGATTTTGTGACTTTGCTTTGAGTAGCATCCTATGGCAGCATCCTCCAAGGTTTCTTCCACTATCTTGCTGCAGTGACCTATACTTAGTCAATTTTTAATCTTTTCAGGCAGCAAGATCTTCATCCTTCTTCAAGCTTTAATGTTCATCTTCAAGCCTCCTGATCCTAGTCTAAACTTTTACAATTGAAAATAATTACATAGGATCCTAGGCCCTATCTATTACATGTTTTGTCCTTATCAAAATCTATGCATAGTTCCTTACAATTTCCCCATTTTTAATGATGACAAAACTCTTTTAAGATAATCAAAGACTTGGAAAATTTTATTAAGAAAAATAAGCAGTAACCATAAGATAAAGTCAGAAGAATAAGTTCACGAGCAGTGAGCTTTTAGAAATGAATTTAATTTTTATTGAGATAATAAAGGAACATAAAAACAGATACATGGATAGGGAGCAAAAAGATAAACAGATATAGAGATAAGAGAGATAGGCAGCTAGCTTCAGATCTTCAACCAGGATGCTCGCTTTTTCTTTTCATTCCTGGAACCTTTCCACCAATCCAAGATGGATTCTTGATAGGTAGGCTCCAGCATCCTTTTCATATCTGGGCTTTCATCATACCTGAGCCAGAAGTCTTCACAAAATGGAATGACTTCCCCCTTTTCCATTTGGCTTCGAAGCCTTACTTGAATGGAGAGTCCTCCCTTGCTGGTGAGTTCTTTAAACCTTTGAAGTCCTTCCCTATGGGGTTTTCCTCAAATTAATGTAGACTCCTTACACAACTTTATGTAGTAATTCAGGTACTCTGCCCTCTTGTGGTTTTCGATTTGCAGGTAGGTTGGGTTGGAGGTAGTAGGCAGATCAAATTCAGGGAATTACCACTCCTGAAATCTTGAGCTTCTGACATCGGGGCTCCCTTCTATGAATAGAATAAAGGAGCCCAGCATCTCCGACTCGTTTTCAGGCAGGGAGGTGAGATCAGGTTACTTTTGGGCTGGATAAAGTCTTGAGAGGCTTTCCTTGGTTGACTTCTAAATGGCTTCATACATCCCTCTGTACATTTCTTCAGCCTTCCTTCTCTTCTCTTCCCTTTCTTCATGGCCTCTTCGTAGTCCCGGGTGAATGGTTCTTGAGACAGCTTCAGATTTTCTTTTTGTGCCGTTATCTAAGTAACCTCGGGATCCTCCACCTCTGCTTCCTCCATCTCCTCCAGAATCTCTTCCTGGCACAACAACAAGTTGTTTGCACGTTGAAAGATCATGTGCTCTCTGCTCGATCCTCTTCACCTCTTCCCCCTTTTTGTCATCATAGCCAGAGCCGACTCCGAATTTGAGCATGGAGTGCATACTGGTAAGGAGGCCAGTATACTCCTTCAAAGTCTGACCATGCTCGAATTGTGCATTGTCGATGTTCTTTTAGGTAGTGGTGATGGATTTTTGCTCCGTCTCCAGAGTCACTAACTTCTTCTCCTGCGCATTGAGCTTGTCCATCAGATTCTTCATTGCTTCGGCTGATGAATCTCTAGTTACTGGAAGTCGAGAATTGATGGTCATCTATAGCTTAGCCAAGGTGGCATTAAGGGCATCCATAAAGAGCTCAACCTTCTTGCGATCCTTCTTTGCCTCCAGGTGCGTTCTTCTGCTAGCCTTGGACAATGACCTCCCAACTTGTTCAACAGCCTTGAACACTGTAAGGAACATTATATAAGATTTTGATGAATGACAAAACATGTAATAGAATAGGAGCCTAGGATCCTGTGTATTAGATTCCTTTGTAATATCCTTTAGAATAGGATCAGGAGGCTAGAAGATCGAAGACTAGAAATTGAAGACATTGCTGCACAAAACCACAAAGATAAAAACAATACAGCAGGCTGCTTCGGATAGGATGTTGGTTGCGAATTAACCAAGGATACTGAGATAAGTGAAGAGGATACTGAAAGTATCAGAAAGCCACAGCTACCTGAGAAGTACCGGTTATCTCAAAGAACGTGCACAAAACTTTACGGTAGGCACAAGCCGCAGTTGCAACCAACTAAGAAATGCCACGTATCAAAAAGCAAAAAGGGGAGTCTGAAGGCATGTCAGACTAGGACGGCGATTGCAGCTTCTGAGTGACAGCCTGAGCAAACAGTGCACGATCAAATCAAGAAATGTCACGTCACTCCAAAGAGGCAGCAAGCTGGATGATCTCTCCAACGGACAAAATTCAAATCACCTATAAATACAAGAAGACTGGCACTTAAAATGTACCTGAAACTCTCGCGATCAAAACGCTCAAAGATATACACTGCAGATCATTCACAAACACTTAGTAGTTTCAAGTCCAGTCTAAGCAGCAAGGTACTCTCAGCTTGAAGAGCTCAACTGCTTTAAGCTTGCTGCCTGTGTCGAGAAGTTTTATTTTCTTTGTTAGACTGTGTGGAGTTGCTTGATCAGAGGGCATGCCTGATCAAGTATTTTTGCTCTTAGTAGAAGAGCAAAAGTCCTGTGTGGGCTAGTGGTTTCGCTCTTAGTCGAAGAGCAAGAGTCATGTGTGGAGATAAAATCACATTTGGTCCCATAACTATTTTCTTTTTCACAATTAGTCCCACAACTATTTTTTTTTTTAATTTGGTCCCATAATTTAAATAATTGCTCTATTTTGATCCCAATATCGTTAAAAATTTCAAATTTGGCCAGAAAATAGTCATATGACATCCAATTTGGGGGTTTTCGATGAAAAATAATGACATGACATGAGATGTGATGATTATTGTATTGGTCCAAACATTAAAACAAATTCTAAAAAAATGTCATCTTTATTAAATGGGTAATTATTTTTTACCGAAAACCTCCAAAATGGATGTCACGTGACAATTTTCCGGTCAAATTTGAAATTTTCAGGGACATTGGGACCAAAATCAAGCAATTATTCAAGTTACGAGACTAAATTAAAAAAGTAAATAGTTGTGGGACCAATTATGGAAAAGACTATTGTTATGGGACCAAATGTGATTTTATCCCGTCATGTGTGGGCTAAAGGTTTCGCTCTTAGTAGAAAAGGCTGGAGGTTTGGTCACTGTGCAGTAACCCTGTGTGGGAAAGACTGGCAGTTCTCGTTAGGTTTAGGTTGTCTAAGCGAGGCTTGTGTAAATCAACCGTTTGACCTAACGAAGGTTCCTCCTTGTATAGGAGAAGAGAGGACGTAGAGGGATTACTCCACCCTCGAACCTCTATAAATTGTTGTGTTCTTTACTGTTGCTTATCTTGGTTATATTATCGTATATCTGAATATATCTACTGCATATCATCTCTCAGCATAGTCACGGTTTTTAGAAAACAAGTATTGTTTTGAAAAAGTGTTTCCGCTGTGCATAACACTCTTTTGTTTTAAATCTCAAGGTAACTGCTCAAGCAGCGACCTTCAAAGTGAGAAAATTTTAAAAATATTGAGTAGACTTATTCACCCCCCTCTAAGCCTACTACCACTTGGGACCAACAAGTGGTATCAGAGCAAGTTAGATTAAACGTCCGATCTAACTAATCAATCCTAGATCCCCTTTTCAGAAAACCCTTGGTTTTAAAAGCATTATCATCATGGATTCTCATAAAGTACCTATGTTTTCCATTGATGAATATGATGATTGGAAGATTCGCATGCACGCACATTTATCGGCCATGCATGATGAAATGTGGTATATTATCACCGAAGGACCATCGAGAATTACTAAATTCAATCCACTGTTTGCTCGATCTGCAGATGAAGCAGCTGATAGGCAAGGAGACACAGGAGTCATTCCATATCCAGCCGTTCTGGACAAACCAAGAGAGGAATGGACTGCCGATGAAAGAAGAAGAGCAAATCTTGATAATGTAGCAAAGAACGCTCTATTCCTTACTCTTGACAAGGGAACCTTCAGCAAAGTAAAGACTTGCAGAACCGCCAAAGAGATCTGGGAAAAGCTTGAGTAAATATGCGAAGGTACTGAGCTCACAAAAGAAAACAAAGTCTCAACGGCAACACAAAAGTTCAAGCTGTTCGAGATGATACCTGGAGAAACCCTAGAACAAATGGATCTAAGGTTCACAGCCATCATTAATGAGCTCGAGTCCCTGGACAAGATCTATACTCAAAAGGAGAAGAACATGAAAGTCCTGAGGGTGCTACCTGTCGAATGTGACAGCAAGACAACAACCATGAGAGTGTCTATGGACTTAAAGTCTATGAGCACATTAATTCGATCTCTTCTCGGATCTCAAAGCTTTTGAATTTGACATCAACAGAAGGAAGATGGAGACTGAAGGAAGCAACTCGAGAGTCACAACATTAACAGCAAGACAGCCTCAAGAAGTGAGTAAATCCAAAGATCAAACAGCTAATCTAGAGGCTACTGTAGAAGAAGATATAACACTACTTCTGAAAAGATTTCGGAAATTCATGAGAAGAAATTCAATAATCGATGACTACAGGAAAAAGCAAAATGACACTAGAACTAGTAGGCAGTCACCCTATTCAAATTCCAAAACTGACCTCTGCTACAACTGCAGAAAGCCAGGTCACTATGCCAGAGAGTGCCCATATCTAGAAGTCCACAAATATCCAGAAGAATAGCGGAAAGTGAGACAAGAAAGAAAAAGGCAAGAGCGTCAAAAGTTAAGGGCGTTACTCGGTGAGGCAGAATCCTCTCAGGTGGCCACACCTGAGAAGACACCAAAGAAAGATGAGTCAACAACAGATAGTGACTCGGAGGACTCATCATCAAGCGATGAAGCTCTAATCTGTCTCATGGCCAAAAGTGATGACTCAGAAGATGAGGTAATATATTTCAACTCTCCTGTTCAAAATGATGAAAGGATGAATATGATATGTGCTTTTAAACAAATCATGAGGGACTTTGAACAAATCACTTCGACTCATGAGGAGCTAAAATTAGAGAACATAGAACTTAGGAACAAGCATGCTACACTAGAAAGACAATTAGTGATTGAAAAGTAAAAAATTCAAGCATGCAGTAACCACAAATATGAAATCAATGAGCTCAAATTACAGGTCACTAAGCTAGTAAATGAGAGGAAAGTCCTTACCAAAACAATTAACACCTTCAACAAATCCTCTAAAGATTTAAATGTCATGCTAAATATTCAGAGAAGTCTAAAAGATTATTCTGGTATAGGTTACTGTGAAGAGGACTCTACTTCGGTTGCTAGTACCTCAAAGGCACCTACGTTTGTGCTTGCAACCATTCCTCATCAAAATGAATTATCTAATTTAGGGGGAAGCACAAGTACAAATGTAGAAAGCCTTTGTAGAATAAGGAAAGAAACATTTTAGAACTAATGATGAATCTGAATCTGTCAGAAGTTGGTTCCAGCAACCTAGATATACTAAAAATAGGAACTATAGACAACAATTTAGGAAGTTTAAAAGAACTCAATTGTCATATGTACCAGAGATGTGTAGAACCTTCACTTCTAGAAAGCAAATGAGGAAATCACAAATATATATGCAGTATCCTAAGGATACTTGGGGCAATCCAGGAACCATCAAGACTTACAACCAAAAAATTGTTGTAAAGCAGGTATGGGTTCCTAAAAGGAAAATAGAAACTAACAAGAAAGGACCCGTACTTGTATGGGTACCTAAAAGGAAGTGATCTCTCTTGTAAGTGCAGGAACATGTGACTGAGAACAGCAAATAAAGAATGAGTTAAAAATTATCAATAAAATTGATTCCTCACATTTTAGTAACATCTACTTTATCATAAAATTAAGGAAAATTTATTTTTTATCTTATTTCTGAAGTAATTGATAGTATTTACAATTTAAGTCATCTTCAAAATTAACAGAATGCTTTTGGATAATATAAAGTTATATCTTGGTAACTACGATATAAAAAATGAGAATTTGAATTATTTAAAAAATTAAAATTGTAAATCTTAATTTTCCATTTCCAGGTAATTAGAAAAATCTAAAATTATGAATATACATTTTAATATTAATATGGTGATTTCAAATGTTAATGATGATTTTATAATATATATGTCCATAATTGTAAATTAAGATAGAAGGTTAATAGAAATTATAATTTGAAATGAAAGTAATAAAGATAAAAAGATATAGATTATTTCACGTACAAGGGTACATATGAAAATTATTACACAAGTTAAAGTTTATATTAATCAATAATTTTGTTTTATCAATTATCAAATAAATTTAGTCACTTATCTAAATCCTTTTGAGATTTTTTCTGTCATATCATTGTATGACTCACTAATTCAGTATTTCTACCTATACTTAACAGAATTTCGTATATTTTTAAGTTCATTATGTAGAAATATACAAATGATCTATTTGTTGACAATTGGTTACATTTATTAGTTTTTATAAATTATTAAACAGATTAAATAATCATTTAATCTCAGTTACTCCGATCACTTTTATTTCTTAATGCACACTATTTTAGGGACCAAATATAATATTTTTTCCTAAAAGGTTTTAAAACATTTATATGCTTATTATATACATTAATTTGAGTTAAATCTCTAGTTTTATTTTCTATCGTCATTGTTATTATTATATAAATATTCATGCCCTTGTATAATACCAAATATTCTTTAAACCTTTTCAAACTTTTTTAACTTCATCTTATATTTTTACTTAACAGGAACATCTAAAGGCCTCTCAAGAACATTTTAAATCATTTTAAAAATCTCATTCATGTAAAAGAGATTTCCATGCAATCTCTTGATTGATCCTTCAAATAACCAAATTGATATATTTCCTTATTGTAAATTGACTTGTATAGATCAAATACAGTGTATCATATAATTGATTCTTTTGTACTCTACCTTGTATTATAAAAATTAAAAATATTACACCACCACAATCAAGTGACAAGTGACTGGAAGTATTTTCTCTACATGGTATAAGCCATACCAACAAATCACCCTGGCAAAGTCCTCAAAGATTTTTGGGACTTCAATAAACTTTTTTCTGAAGAATACATCTGAATGATGTGTATTCGAGAGAGCATATGAAATCTTGTAGGTTATCGAGTAAGGTCTATTTGTCTCTTTCATCAAATCATCTCCTTTGAAGTCTTGATGAAGAGTTAAGACTATGTTGAAGTCTCGATCTCCCAAATTGTGTGCAATTCTAGGATATACATTAAATGCCAAATTTCTTGTATACAAATTTCCTGTTACTGCTCCAATGCATAAATCCTTGAGATTTGAGATTCGCTTGTAAAAGATTGCAAGATTGAGGGGCGAATTAATCAATTCCTTCTTTGAATGTTGCCTTAATAATAAATCTTATGGCTTCGATGTGAATCCATGAGAATTTATTTGCAACTTCTTTATTGACACTGTTCTTGATCTCCTGAAACTCTCGGTAAGGGATCAATTGCATCTTGATCAGGTTATCGATGAATTCCATTGAGATGACAAATTCTCCGGTAGTTACTTTATGGATAATTTGGTGTTTTCTATTACGAAATCCAATCTTATGCAACGCCTTCTCCATAGCCCCAATTGTAAAGCCATCGTACATCTGGAGTTTTGGATCTTCTTTCATAATCCTCATAAAGTTTTATGAGAAACCGTAGTGTGGGAGAGGAATCCTGACATATCCGAGCTGGATTCACTTCTATCATCTGAATAGATCTCTTCTTCATAGATTCTTTCATCTGAGGGTAAATCCTCAAATTGATACACCTGTATAAGATCTTGATAATAGACAACTTCCTCAAATTCCAGTATTGCCTCGAACTATCTTATTCCTCATTTTTTATTTTGCAGACAATCTGTTGAGATATGCCCTCTTGCTCCACAAGTCCAACAATTACAATCTTTAAAACTTTCATTAGCTCTGGTATGAGCTCGTCTGAAAGTCCTTCTCACTGTGGTCTTGCTGGAGTTTCCTTGATTTGAACCTGATGAAGAGACTCTACTTCTGCTTGGTGCTGGTCGTTGCCCTGATTTATAGCTCTAGACCTTTTGTTTTGACCATACCCTTCTAGGTCTCCATGAAGACTAGTGACCGCTTCTCTTGCTGCTGCTTCCACGACGGTATAGATGGCTCCTTTGTTTCCTCCTTTTATGCCTCCGTGGCTGACCTCCAACAATTGTTGGGATGCTATCATCTTTGCAACATAGAGGAACCATTTTATTGATTCCTCGCAGTCTCTTGTAATTCTTGTAAAGTGTTGTTTGATGACACCATTCAGATAACTTGGCCTTTAAGAATGACATTCTTCTGGCCACTGTATCCAAATCATCCACATTCTTGTATTCCCTGATTAGCATTTCTCTCCAGGGACTCGGTATTTTCGCAAAGAATAATTGCAAAGCCTCTTTGTCTTCCACCTTAGACTTCCATCGGTACTCGGTGAATAACTTGATATATTCGTTAATATGACATATATCATTTAACTCGGGACTGTAGAGGACTTGTTTGTAGCTTATACTTTTCTCTTCTTGCAATCCCTCAAAATAGCCTATGCCGATAAAATAGATTTTGAATAATTTCGCCATGTTATCGACAATTCCTTTCAATGACTCACCAGCGGTAATGTTGTTTTTAATATCTGGTGCTGTCATGTCCCATGCGATCTTTACAGATCCCTCGAGACTCATCTCAATGAGTAAGATGAATCCCTCCTTTGTAAGATCGAGGGTTCCTGCTGCAATATTCCTCATAGACGATGCCAAATCATCGATAAGGACTTCACGATTCTTGAAATCTAGGATATCCTTTAGCATCAACCCATATGGATGTATCGGGTCGAGCTGCGATCTTCCATAAGGCGTATTGAAGCGATTTGACCTTTTGGAACGTGGTCGAATTCCTGAGACAATAGGATCTCCTCTTATAGTGAAATCTCCTGCGTGCGGCATTGGTTCGTCCACATAATGTGATCCTGAACTTTCTGCTACGTTGGGATCCACTATTAGTCTTTAATGCTGGTCACGAGTAACCAAAGCGGATCCATCTCCTGCGTTCATCTTTAGATACACAATCCCTAACCCTACGAAGGATTCGGCAAGGTCATGTAGATCACCCAAATTTATCTTTTCCAGATCCATCACTTGTCTATGAAAATTTTTCCTTTGATGATAGCAATAAATTTCATCATCGGTTATGCATTATACAACTTCGGTTGGTTTCCTATCTTGGTGTAAATAGGGAACCGTCCCGAAATCTATATGTTTCCTTCTTCAGGATGAACTTGATCAGTTGGATCTGATGAACTTGTGTTGATAGGTGATTATGGCAGTTGCCATAATTCTGCACCATCTTCTGGATTTCTTTAAGATCTTTGGAAATTGTAAGAATAACCCTCAATATATTTTGATGAGACAAAACCCGATGTAACATACTATGTTCTTATTTGTTTATTTTCGAACTTAGTTTTTAGTTTGAATAAGTAGCAAAGCTCTGCCTGAAGTATTTCACTGAGTTTCAAAGCTGCAAGCTGTATGCAACAAGGAAAGAAGTCTGCATACAACGAGCTTGTATTGTTAGAGCTGAAGGAGAACAACTTTGCTACATGTTGCACGACTGGACACTGAAAGCTATGGATACAGTAAGGCCAATTGCAGCAATAGAGAAGAAGTTGCAGCAACTAAAGTGAGACATGTACAGCGGGTCAACCTCGAAGGATTCAATACCTGCTGCATGTTCTCTGTTGATACGAGGAAACATCAACTTCAATTGAAGGTATAGTACGCGACAAACTGAAGCATAAAGGACAAATACAAGGACGGTGAGCGAATGAAGAGCTGCCACCTGGCCTGAGCAATCGTCTGCAACCTGCAACAAAAAGGACAGCCGCAATTAATGGCCCTAATGCCCAAGGAGGAGTTTGTCTCTTACTTTTTCAGGTGCACATTAAATTGGGTGTACCTTGAAGATTATGAAGAAGAATGTTGAGCGTCCAGATCGAATCAACAAGGAAAATATTTGAGCGTGAATGGATCAACGGTCAGGATGCAACAACAGAAGAGAGGAGCTTAAATGAAGACGCGTGGAATGTGCACCCTTCAATTGGTGTATTCCAACAACTATAAAAGGAAGGAGTGAGACTGAGAAGAAGAAGAACTGAAAATTTGAAGATCATACCATAAACTTCCAAGCTTATAGCGATCATCGAGCTCAAAGAAATATCCAACACTTTTCAGTCCCTCACTCAACCCGAAGCAAAAACATTCTACCATTGAAGATTTTGAGTGTTTTTTTTTCACCACAGTTGAAGATTTGTATAAACCTTTTACATGATGTCTGTGTAGGTTGTTTTATTTAGGTGTCCACAGTTGATAGGAATTAAATCCTTGTTGTGCGTTTTGGTCCTGTTGAAGACAACATCATGTGTGGATCATGTCTAGTTGCTGAAACCTAAGAAGGGAGTAAGAACTTAGTAGGCTTAGTTAGAGTCCTTAGGCCGTGTTTGTTTGGTGGGCTTGGGCTAGATATGCATTTTTACCCAACACAAATCTTTGTCTAGTTGATGGGTTTAAGGCCCAGTTAATCTATTGGGCCTGGGATTATAAAGAAGGTTTGGGTTATGTTATGGGTAGGTTTATAAACCCATCGAGCTTGGGGGGATTCAACTTTTCCGAACAGTACACTTTGTACTCAATCGATTTTGCCCCTAAAAAGTGGTTTGAAATGACATGAATACCCCTCGATATAATGAATTTACATGTTTGCCATTCAATTTTTATCCAACAACGGGAATAAACTCTAGTTCATTTCTTCTGTGTGAATCCGCGAAAGAAAGGCTTGAGGAATCTGAGAAGAGATGGCTTGAAAAGGATATCAGTCTTCAATCAACGAAGGATGTTGTGAGAAAGTTGTGCTCCGTCTTAGCTATTACTTACATCAATTCTAATTGAGTCACCCAACAATTTCTTGGAGGCAAGGACCGATCAAGAATTTAGGGTTTATGCAAATTGATTTTGATATACCTACTACAGATAGTATGTGCATAAATCGGACGGACAATGTTAGTTTTAGTTTTAGGACATTGTGATTTTTGCAGAAGTATATAAATATTCTAGCTCCTGGTGCTTGGTTGCTATTTCAGATTAGGTGTCATATCTTTACACTTAGAAATGTCTTCTTAATATGTTTTTCGGTTACATAATGTTCTACAAATTCTAGAAAGTTTACAAAGTATTAGGATAATGTGTTATAGTTATTTAATACTCTCTCCGTCCCCCTTATATTTGTCACGGTTTGACCCCACGGAGTTTAAGAAAAAATTGTTGACTTTGATGTGATGTGTTATTTTAATGTTTTTGAGTGACAATTTTGTAATTAATGTGTGTTTTTTGAGTGCAAAAGTTGTACAATGAAAGAAATGGAAGGGTAAGGGAGTAAATTTTTCTGTCATTTTTTGGCTGGCAAAGTTAGCTGGGACAAACAAAAAAGGAAAGTAGGCAAAGTTAGCAGGGACGGAAAGAGTATGTGTTTACGTGCTTATTGGAGATTTGTTGTTGAGACTCTTAATAATAATTATCTTCTGAGCCATCATTTATAAATTGGCTATTAAACATATTATAATCTGATATCTCACTTAGTTTAATAATCTATCTTAATTGTATGTATTAATTTGATGATGAATTAATGACACACTCACCAACACTTTTGTTTGATGTTGGGATCCTATGATCTATTTGTAAATCAATTAGTTGGGTTGGGTGTATAATGTGTAGATATATATATATATATATATATATATATATATTCAAACCAGTAGTACTCAATTAACTGAAGTGCAAGAGTATACAAACTCATCACTACTCCTTGCATCATTCAAGGTTAGGCCTCGTTTTTTTTCACTAATGAACTAGAAGTGTTGATAATATAAGCAGTTTTATACCTCTCACTACTAGAAAACAATCAAATTCCAACAGAAATTCCAACGGAAATAATAACCGTTAGAATTTCCAACAGAATTTCCAACGGAATTTCCAACGGAATTCAACGCCGTTGGAAATTCCGTTGGAATAATATTGGAATTTTTTTTTGTGATTGTATATTCCAACAGAAAAGTACCGTTGGAATGTTCCGTTGGAATCGTTTTTCCGTTGGAATTTTCGTCGGAATTTAAATTCCAACGCCCCTTTTTCCGACGGTCCACTTCCATTGGAATGAAGAATTCCAACAGAATTTTGCAAAATTCCAACGGTATTTCACAAAATTCCAACGCAATTGTTCTGTTGGAATTTGAGTGATTTCTAGTAGTGTCTACTACAAGTGATATTGATCTAGTTTATATAGGATTGGGTTGAAGTGTTGTAGATTTTTAGGCTATGTCTATTAATTTTCATATGATTTGTTTGGTGTGTTGTTATATATCTTTCCCCACTTGCAAGAGATGAAATGCTTATTGCTCAACTGAAAATCTGATTTATTGGATGTAAATGTTTCAATAGAGTACAATCTTGCATAAACTGACTAATTATGGATTAACATATCCTTATTGAATGTTTTTTTTTTTTTTTTTTGAATGAGTATAACATTTATCATGTGCAGTTGAGTGGCTTTGTTATCACCTTTGTGTCATTGTACACACCTATTTGTCTTTTGGGTCTTTTTAAAAAAGGTTTGTGAGCTCCTTAGTCATGTGTTCATAAACTGATGCTCGTTGAACCAACACTCTAGGTAAATATTTGATCATCAACTTGAGCTCTAGGTAATACATTGACAATGATCTTATGTTTTCTTTGTAATAGACAAATATGGATGACACACTTGAGCTCGAGGACATATGTCTTGCAGTTGAGGCCATTAACAAATTGTTTAGATCCTTTTTGATGCTTATGACTTTTACCTATGTGAGATTTTATCGTAGAAGACATATTACCAGAAACCATCGAACGAGAGTTCGGAATTGCAACCTATCTAATCGGATTTCTCGACAAATAGAACACATTTGTAATCTTACTCACATAAGCGATGTCACTTGTATTAACCACCTTCGTATGAGTCGTGATAGCTTTTAACGCTTATGTTATCTATTAGAGCATTTAGGGGGTCTTAATTCAACTAGACACCTACCCGTTGAAGAACTAGTAGCTATCTTTCTATCCATCTTTTCCCATCACAAGAAGATTAGAGTGGTCAAAGATGATTTTGAAGAAGTGGCCACACAATAAGCAAACACTTCAATTCGGTTCTTCAATCTTTGATAAAGCTACATATTGTTCTTCTCGTGTAACCTAAACCTATTGAACATGATGAGCTTGAGCCTCGTTGGAAATGCTTCAAGGTAACTTAACCATTATCTTTGATTCAGTAAATTATTCCAAACTCCTTATTTCATGAATTTAATTTGAATGAAATGAATTTCCAAAGGGTAGTTGAGTTGATTGAAATCCTTTTTAAGTAAAATTAGCACTCATCTCTTCAACACTTGTAGGGATGTCTTGGTGCTCTAGACGGCACATACATTCCTGTGAAGGTCCCACTATGTGACAAACCAAGATATAGGAATAGAAAGAGTGATATTTTAGTTAATGTCTTGGCCGTGTGTGATCGGAACATGAACTATGTGTATGTCTTGGCCGGATGGGAGAGATCAGCTGCAAATGGTAGAGTGTTGTGTGATGTCATTACCCGACCAAATGGATTGCAAGTCCCAACTGGTAAAATCACATTATGACCAATCACATGGTTCATATATATATATATATATATATATATATATGTCTAGTATGTCTCAAATGTCCTCTCGAGCTCTAGCCTTAAGTAACTCATTAAATCATATTTATGTACGTATGTCAGGTAACTACTATTTGTGTGACGGCGGATACACAAATGGAAATGGATTTTGGCACCATACAGAGGTTATAAATACCATTTGCAAGAGTGGCATCATACATCACGTGCTCCTGAAACCTTTCAAGAATTTTATAACTTGTTACACGCTAGAGCTCGAAACGTGATAGAACGTTCTTTTGGTGTACTCAAAGCTCGATGGGGAATTCTTAGGAGCAACTCATACTACCCAATCAAGACCCAAAACCATATTATATTGGGATGTTGTCTTTTTCACAACTTCATTCGCACCAACACATCTATAGATCCAATCGAGAATGAAGTGTCTGACCTCTGTTGTGAGACTGACCTTGAGCACACCTCTGGTCATCATGGAGAGAGAATCTAGCAATGCAAATGTGGCATGACCACTAGGAACAATTAATGTAGTTAATTATGTAATTCTTGACTAAAACTACTGATGTTCATTATGACTGTCTTTTGAACTATATTTGAGACATTTGTTATTTGTGTATAATTTATGTCATGAACTTATTATCAATTTAACAATGACTACTATTTTTAATGTTTGGTTTCATTTGTTTCATAATAGTCATTTTCCAAATGACATACTTAAGTGCTTCAAATATGTGTGAAAGTATTTTGATGCTCAATTTGACCAGGTAAACACGATGAGCAACCAACAGTTTATTAGATTAAAATAATTCCTATTTCAATTAAAGGTGTCAAAACAAAAATAGCTCTATAACGTAGACTGTAGCCCTCTTAAAGGACAAGCCATGAAACATCGCATAGGATTTTTTTTAGTACATGAAGTTTGGATCCTTAATGGAATGTTATGCCGACAACGCACGATTTCGTCAATCGGTGTTCCACGACATTCATCAGTTTCATGGTGAATTGAACCCCAACTACAATAGGTGAGGAAAAGAATTTTACATTGCCACATCACTTTCATCACTAAACAAATAATTAGATCTTGTAAAACATAATACACAAGAAGATCATAGCCAAGAAATCATCGGAGACTCCAGATTGATAGTGTTAAAGACTGTTTAAATTTTCTCTTCAATTACTCAACACAGTTAATTTGAAAAAAGATAACATCACAACAAAGTGGTATATACCTAGAAATCAATTTTCAAGTAACTAGTTTAATCAAAAGAAGACAACTTCCCATAACAACTCTACTCAATTTTCTTTCCAATAAAATTCACCTCACTAAATTTCACATTCATAATCAAATTTCGACTTGTAAATAGCTCAACCCACATGTCTAGGGCTTGTGCAAAAGAATGAAAACTGTGAAGAGAAGAAATAAAAGTTCACAATTATACTTGCTTAATTTCAAATCTCTTGCTTAATTTTTTTTGAAGATGCAACGGAGTCCAACTTAATAAACTTGTAGGATTTTCAAACTCCAACAAATCAAACGATACTCAGAGAGGAAGAAACTCAATCTTAAAATGAAAATCTATAGTGAGGTGTCAGGACATTTTCGAGCATTTGAGGCAAGATTCTATCGTGATTTCATATATTTACACACATAATAGATGGATATTAGCTTGTGAACGACAGTCTTTGTTTTCACAGTAATGGATATTGGGTTATGAATGGATTGCATTTTCTATCTTTTCTATTTTTGGTAATTTTGCAAAAATAAAGGTAAGGGTAATATAGTAAATTACTAACTTTTATCTCCTTAAACCCATGAACCAAACATGAGTTTAAAATAATCAGTTTAAAATAACCCAAAATTTAATCAACACACTATCATTCAAACCAAACACAAAATTTATCTCAATCTCATGCCGTAAACCATTGAACCAAACAAGCAATTAAGATAAGTGAACAGTGCAATCCCACTAATTTAATCAATATAAACAATCTCATCCCTCAAAACAAACGACACCTATTAGAGTTTTTTAGTAGGAAAAGAGTCCTGTAAATCTAAAGCTCTAGTGGATATCCTCTTTATGAAGGAGAAGAGAGGACGTAGAAGGCTTACACCACCTTCAAACCTCTATAAAAGCTTTGTGTTCATTTACTGTTTTCAACATACATTTCTATATCTTGCTGCATGCATATCAATGGCCTCGTTTATATGAGCTTAAATGTGAATCTGACATTTTAACTTATAGTTAAAAGTGTTATAATATATCTGCTGAACTCTCTATTCTTTAACATATTCCGTTGTACATAATTCTGAGTGTGAAGCTGCAACAACAAGTTTGTTGCAAGCAGATCACTAGACTGATAAGTTGCTGTAAGCAGCAATAGCTTTCAACAGCTTCCAAAGAATATAGAAAAAGAGCGAAAAAGAGAGAGATTCATTCACCCCCTGAACCTCTGCATCCACTTGGGACCAACAGAAATCTTAGAGGTGTCTGGAAGAATCTCTTTTCACTCGGGCATCCCATCAGTCATCATGGTTTTGATGAGTTGTTTCTGATGATTTATCAAATCAACATATAACATCTGATTTACCTTAAGGAAACCCAGATAATATGCTGCTTGTTTGTCACATTGCCTCAATGTTTCCCTAACAGCTCCTGTGTGTTCCTTTTCAACATATTGGTTATTCCAATATGTTATCTTGTCTTCATGTTGCCATGCGTATATCGTCAAAATTTGACGATATCTCCTGTAATGTATACATCTTGGACATTCATCCAAATCCAATTTTCTCGAATAATTCTCAATAGTTATTTACATAAAAATAATAAATATAACTTCAAGTTTTTAATAAACCTGGGCTCTGATACCATTTTGGTGTCAGGATCGAGAAACAACATGGATTGGATTATTTAGAATTTCTTTGGAAAACTTGGAAATAGAAAAATGAGTTCTGCTAATAGCAAAATGAGCTTTGGAAATAGTCTTTTATTATCCAAAATAATCCAAAATCGTACCTAAGGTGTGTGCATTACACTTGATGAATTTGGGGGTTCTGTGCTGAATATTTGAAAATTCAAGTGTTTACTACGCAATTTCTTTCTTACAAGGGGGTTTGACACAACATTTTTAAAACAAGGGGGTATGTCACATTAACCCCGCAGTTCAAAATCAAACATTTATCATGTGATATGCGTAGAGCAAAATTAAGTACCACAGGTGTAAGTTGATATGAATACATGAGCTATTGTAATAGTAAACAAATAGGATGAATTAAACAAGTATCGTTTAAAGACGACAAATACATGTGGCCATATGACAAATACTAATTGGGGCCATATATAGGAGATACTTGGATTCATCATAAGACTTCTTCTGATGCTATAATTGCAAGGAGTAAGACACAAGTGTACCAGGTAATCTACTTTCTTTTCCCAGTTAACTTGTTAAATTTTTTATAGTTGGACTCTTTCTATTGTAGCCTATAATCTCTAAACTCATATCCATAGTTGAAACACATCCCTCCCCCAATGCTCCCACATGTTCTTTATGAGAGTGTTGCTCACTTGTGATTGGAGATGTTCTCCATGACTCTCTTTTGTGCCTTGGACCTATGCAGGTGGTGATGTTAATTTTTGGATCACTGGTTCTGTAAATAAGTGTTTAATTTGTTTTTTGTGGATAGGGTTAAATTCAATTTTAGTTCATTTAAAAAGTCATTGTCCAATTTTCGTCCACCATGGAAGCGATTTTCAATTTTAGTCCAATTAAGCCAAAAATCGTCACTATTTGGTCCATTTTTGTCATTATTTCGTCCACCATGGAAGCGGTTTTCAATTTTCAGTTTTCAATTTTAGTCCAATTAAGCCAAAAATGGACCAAATGGTGACGATTTTTGACTTAATTGGATTAAAATTGAAAACCGCTTTCATAGTGGACGAAACTTGGAGAGTGATTTTTTAAATGGATTAGAATTGAATTTTTCCTTGTGGATATGTCTGTTTCATTGGTGGCATCATGTGGATATCTCTAAAATGGTTGGGGCTGCTGTTGATTTTTTTGGGTTGTTTTTATTTTAAGATATTGGTTGGGGCTGATATTTTGAATTTATTGGGCTTGGTCTTTTAAACTAAAACTATCAGTCTTTGCTACCATTTGGATACTCTTTTGGGCCTAAACTAATGGGTTGTTTTGTTCATAATTATATATACCCAACCCCTTTCACTAATTGTGGTTGATAGGATTCATGTGGCCACCACTTTTGCCCCTATGACATATATGATAATTTTAAATAGAGTTAATTACCTTTTTTTGCCCCGTAATTATGGTCAGTTATCAAATTCAAACTTTTTACTTTCGAGCTTGCAATGTAAGACTTTAAGATTATGTTTTTCGTGAATTTTGCCCAAATTGAGTCTGAAGTGTCAAATTGGGCCCAAATTGCACATGATGTCTAATTTTCGGGCCATTTTATCAGACGTGGAAACTAGTTTCACACGTGGACGACACATGGCAAGGAATATCTGACGTGGAAGACACATGGATATTTTTAAATTAAAAAATACTAAAAAAATCAAAAATTAAGGAGAAAAAATGAAAAAAAAATAAATCCCCCCCTTCCCATACCCGCCACCACCATCAACACTCCTGTATCACACCACCCACCGCCACCACCATCAGCCGCCTCTCACCACCTCCCACCACCACCACCAACAGCCACCTCCCACCACCACCACCAACAGCCACCTCCCACCGCCAACACCTGTAGCACCAGCCTTAAAAAACAGATCTGAGAAAATAAAGGTGGAACAGATATGAGATAGAAGAGAGAAATCGGGGATGGTGGCGGAGGGGTGGGGGGAGAGAAATCACGGCCTTCGGTGAGCACCCCAGCACCGCCGTCGCCCTCCTCACAGTCCGCCGTCGTTGTCTCTCTGTTAGTCTCTCTCTCTCTCTCTCTCTCTCTCTCTCTCTCTCTCTCTCTGCTGTTGTGTCCGGCGCCGCCATGTGCGTGGGTGAGCTGTGCCTCCTTGAGCGGCGGCGCAGGGTGTGTGTGCGTGTGCGTTTGGTGTCAGGGTGGGAGCCGCCGTGTCGGGTGCCGGGGTGGTGCGGTAGTGGTCGCCGACAGTGGTGGTGGGGAAGGGGGAGGGGGGCTGCCGGGGAAGAATGGGGCATTTTTTTTCCTTAATTTTTTATTTTTTTAGTATTTTTTCCATGTATCTTCCACGTCAGATATTCCTTGCCACGTGTCATCTGCGTGTGAAACTAGTCGCCATGTCGGACAAATCATGGAACTCACGTGCTATTCACGTGCCAATTGAGCCCAATTAAGCGATTCGGGCTCAATTAGGGCAAAATTCACGAAAAACATAATCTTAAAGTCTTACATTGCAAGCCCGAATGTAAAAAGTCCAAATTTGATAACTGACCATAATTACGGGGCAAAAAAGGTAATTAAATCTTTTAAATATTCTACGGGGCAAAAAAGGTAATTAACTCTTTTTAAATATTCTATGTGTTATCCAAATTCTTTTTGCAGCTTATGTATGCTATGAAGGATTTGTTACCCTTAGCCTCAAGGTTGAAGATTAATCGCAAAAGCTAACGACCTCATTTTGGATGTTCTTTTTCCTTTTACAGGGGATGCCTGTTCTAATTTGTATTTTGCTTGTAGTCATTCGTCTTAGCATATCTCTACCAAAATCCAAAAATCTGATTACTTGGACCATTGGGTCTTTTAATCATTTCTTTGAGGTTTGTTGGGAGATTTAGGTTGGTGGCATTCATCTGTTTGGCATATGAGGCTTATAAACCTCTTAGTTGCTTTCCTTCTCTTTTGCTTTCTTTTGTGCGCTTGTTTGAACATTTTTCCTATGGTGGAATTAGGGTTGTGCATGGGTCTCGAAGATCATTGAAACTGAACCAAAATCTGAACCGAAAAAGTTCTGATCTGAAAATATTTGACTTTTTGACTTTATCCGTACTGAATTGAACCGAATTTTTTCCGGTATGATTCTGGAGAATTTTCAATTATCTGAACCAGGAATCGAACTAAACTAAGACCGAACCAAACCGAATTGAACTGAACCGAAGAACCGAAATTCAAGAGTATTATTTATACATATTATTCATACTTCATATAGCTATAGTGAAACCTTTATAAATGAATACCCTTGAGACTAGAAAAAAATATTCATTTAGCGAAATTATTTATTTATCGATAAATGAATAATTTATTCATTTATCAAATTGTCCAGCTCATCTTGGTAGTAGATAACTGTCCAGCTCATCCAATGGTTGTTGAAGGGTTAAAAAATGTAGACTTGTTTTTCTTGTCTTCTAAGTTCTAACACAACGTCTAAAATTCAACCATGTGATGCTGGGATCATTCGGGCATTCAAAGTTCAATATCGACTTATTTGTTCCTGACCCTGTCTTCCTCTTCTCCGATGAAAATCAGAATTCTTCGGTTAAAAGTACCTGCAAAACAAAGAACACCGGAGATTTTTCCCGGTGAAGAGACTCCGACGCTCAAGTCAGTGATCCGGAAAAACTAGCAATTTTTTTATAATAATTTTATGTATTTTTTTGTGTCTATGTCCTAAAGAATAAAGGAGAAAAGGTTATAAATACTCCGTGAAGGACGTGACAGTTAAGTCTTTCCTAAAAAAAGTGGGAAGTGGGCGGTTTATCCCCGATCGTGGCGATTATCTGAATTTATAGTTCACCTCATATACTCAAGATCAGTTCCTCTTCTTATCCCGAAAGTCTAGTTAGTTCGTGTTCATTTCCATATAAGCTACGAACTATTGTCGGAAAGAATAACTCACATTCGGATGCACCGTAATCTACTTTATTCCTTTCAGGGGAATATTTGTTCGCCTCTTTGTTCTGTTCGCTTCTTTGTTCTGTTCGCTTGCTTCTTTTTAAATAGTTCGCATCGGTCGGTTTTTGTTTTTGAACCATTTCACTTTCCCAAATAACTCGAATGTGATCAGTTCGACCACATCAAGTATTCCCCCCCTTCAAAGTGCGTGTTTACACGCACTAGTGTAGTTCGGATTGCATCTGCTAAGTGTGACGCTTTCTCTAGAAGCAACACATCCGATCAATCATCCCCAGGCGACACGTGTTAGCCAGTTCCCTTATCCCAAGACGCCCTCTCACCTCAATCGTTAGATTACATCGTATCCAATGGTCGAAAATTCGTGACTTTTCAATTCCCCCCCCCCCCCCAAAATGAAGAGTCATATTCTCCCTATCTATATCATATTTTCTTCTCAAGAAAACCCTTCTGCAAAATTACTGTACACTCACATATAAAGCAAGAGTTTTTCTTCTGCAATTTCTAGGACTTCTCAAACAAATCAGGTACCATTTTTCTTCCTTCTCCTTTTCATTTCAATGGCGTCCTCTGATTCTTTAATCCATCTGAGAGACGAAAGTGAATCAGAGGAAGGATTTGAGCAATTTCCTCTACGCCTTTTTTCTGAATCTTCAAACCCCAAACCTTCTTCCTCTGGCCACCAAAACCCTTCCAATCCTCCAAAAAGATCTCGTAAGAAAACTGTAGATAATGTTTTTTCTGCAACTAAAACCACCCATACCCACACCATTCTTTTAAGTTCGCTCATGATGGGGGGTTATGCTGTTGTGATCCCCGATACACCGAGCTCCTGCTGGTTGCCAGACATGGTTCTTAAAACATGTCACCCTAGGTTTAGTTCCTCCTATTCATCCTTTTTTCCTAGAGATTGGTTCGGCTTTCGGTGTATTCCGAACCAATTACATCCAAACTCCATTAGTTACATCGTGTCTTTTTACATGGTGTGCAAATGGATGGGTATCGAACCAACTGCTGATCGATTCCGATCTTGCTTCGTTCTCAAACACACCAACCCTTATCGTTTTTACTTGAGTCCCCGCAGTGGTGGGAAACGAGCTCAATTTTTATCCTCGGGAGATGATTAGACCAACTCTTGGGAAAAGTACTATTTTTTTGTTCGTGCACCAGCGAACCAACCTTTTCGATCTATTCCTTGGGCTGAAACTTCGAACCGGGCTGACCCTGCTCCTCAATGGAACTTTGAGATCGCAGCGTTGGATAGGATATTCCGTTTTGGGTTGTTCGATATAGTACAAATGAGTTCCTATGTGTCGTTGTCTTTCTGGGGTTTTATCCAAACAACCAAGTTCCCCGCAAATTCAATCTAGGTTGCTTGAACTTTTTTCATAATTTCTCTTATTATCTCTGTTTCAGTTTGTCGGACTGTGCCTTACTTGGAACTTGAATCGTTTTTTGTTGCAGACAACACGATGAACAAATTCTTCAAATTTGGCTCGAAAACCCCTGATGCGGAGAAGACTGCTTTTTCTCCCTCTGAAAAAGCAATAAATGCCAGACTAGCGGCGACCTTCCATCTGGAAAAGGAGAGACGCCTTGCCGAACTAACCTCTAAAACCCCCGGTTCGACAGAAAACATAATTCAACCAGAGGGGGGTAGTACTTCTGTTAGTTCGGGTCTAATCGCATCTCCCTTGACTGTCATGGATGCTCAACCTTCTCCCTCGTTACCTGCTGCCCAGGCCACTGATCCTGTTGATCTTGCAAAAGAGATCAACGAGGAAGCAACTGAAGCTACAACTTCCTTACGCAGGAAGAAAAAAGGGTCTTCTAGTTCGCAGAAAACTCCAAAGAAGCAGAAAACTGATGGAGGATCGAAGACTAGTTCGGAAATTTAGGAGGGAGTGGTTGTTCGGAGTGAGAAAGCTGCTGAGGATGAGGAGGATGCTGAAGAGAAGGAGCTGAGACTGAACTTAACTCGTGCGGTGAACTTGAGCAAGTTTCTTGAGAGTTTGGGCAAAAGAGCCCTTCGTCGATGAGATCAAATTCAGCAGCAACGTGATTAACTGAGGGAGGTGGTAGAGGAAAAGAAAACCCTGGAGAGTGACTTAACGATGAATGCCGGCAAAGCCGAAAACCTGCAGCTCGGTTGGAAGAGCGGGAAGTAGAGCTGGCACTTGCTCATTCAGAGGTGGCCAAAAAGGAAGAGTTGCTGCTGGCCAAGGAAAAGTTTGCCATGGAGAAACAGTATGCTTATCTGACTGCGGAGGCTGAGATTAGGAGGCTGAATGAGGAACTGGAGGAAGAAAATAGCACCCGAGCTGAGTTCGGTAAAGCCATGTGGAATGAAGGCTTTTATCACTTTGCTCGGAGTTCAGAAATGGAGTTAACAGCGGAAAACTTCCGAGAGAGACTCCTGTTCCGTCTTTGGAATTCTGTTCTTTTCCTTTCTAAGGCTGTTCCGATGGCCGAAGCTTATTTTCGAGAGGGGGTCAGACTTTGCCAAGAGGAAGTGGGGCAGGCCTTTCAGTTCAATGTTGATTCGCTAGGCGAGAAGCTGTAACAAACATTTCCCATTCCTCCTAGCTGGCACGGGGATCCAAATGAAGATGTTGATGCCCACCGGTGGACGGGCTGTTTAGAAGAAGCACTCAAAGAAGTTCTTCCAAACAAAATTCTTGATAACCTTGGTACCAGCTCAACTCCTCCAGCACCCAAAGAACTAGATCCGAGTTCGACTGTGGACCTGCCAGAGGACATGTTTGATCCCTTGCTTCCGACCTCGATCAACAATCTAACTTCTGAGTCAACTCCTTCTCCTGATCATCTTAAATTAACTTTCCTGTACCTTTTTTTTTTTTTTTGTAAACAACTTTTATATATATCCGAAGTTCTGAACATAATGTGTGTCCTCACAACTAATCTGCAAAAGTATATCAGAAATGAATAGCCTGATTTAATCACAACTCCTTTACTTTGTGGGGATGTGTCCCTTCAGTCAATCATACTTCACTTCGCTGAATCGAGGTATTCTGAGTGAATACTTTACTTCGCTGAATAAAGATATTCTGAAGGAACTCTTCACTCTCTTCAATTTGCTTAATCATGGAGTTCCAAGGGAACCCCTCAATTTGCTTAGTCACAGTGTTTCGAGGGAACTCTTCAATTTGTTTAATCATAGAGTTCCGAGGGAACCCTTCAGTTTGCTTAATCATAAAGTTCCGAGGGAACTCTTTAGCTTGTTTAATCGGGGAGTTCTAAGAGAACTCTTCAGTTTACTTAATCATAGAGTTCCGAGGGAACTCTTTAGCTCGCTTAATCATAAAGTTCCGAGGGAACTCTTTAGCTTGTTTAATCAGAGAGTTCTAAGGGAACTCTTCAGTTTGCTTAATTATAGAGTTCCGAGGGAACTCTTTAGTTCACTTAATCATAGAGTTCCGAGGGAACTCTTCAGTTCGTCTAATCAGGGAGTTCTGAGGGAACTCTTCACTTCGCTTAATCATGGTGTTCCGAGAGATATACGAATAATTATATGAAAATCAGCAGAATTAGAAGACTCAGGGATTTAACGTGGTTCGGTCAATTCGACCTACATCCACGGAGTGCAAAAGATCTCTTATTTCATTAAAGCAACATGAATTTAAAAAAGGAGTAAAAAACAACATACTGACATGTGATACTTCAAGTATAAAACTTCTTCAAATGATTAATGTGCCATGGTCTTGGCAACACCCTTCCTCTTTCATCAGTTAGTTCGTAAGATCCTCCAAACAAAACTTTTGAAACAGTATATGGCCCTTCCCAAATGGCATCCAATTTCCCAATCTTCACCAGAGCATCAGATTGTCTTAAAACCATATCTCCAACTTGGAATTCTCTCTTCCGAATTTTCCTATTGAACGCCGCTTGAATAAGTCTTTTGTAGAGTTCATGCCGAATTCTAGCTTCATCTCTGACCTCGTCTAAAAATAACAAATCAGTTCTGATCAATTCTTCATTTTGTTGAGGATCGAAGTTAGTAATCCGTAGAGCTTCTCCTTGAATTTCAGCTGGGACCACAACTTCCATTCCGAATGCTAGACTGAAAGGGGTTTCTCCAGTGGTTGATCTGGCTGAAGTTCGATACGCCCACAAAACTGATGGTAGTTCGTCTACCCAATTTGATTTCTCAAATTCGAGCCGTTTCTTGGGTCCATCCAATATAATTTGATTAATCACTTCAACTTGTCCGTTTGCCTGAGGATGAGCCACTGGGGTAAATACTTGTAAAATTTTCATCTCTTTACACCACTCTGTGATCTTTTTTCCTCTAAATTGAGCTCCATTATCTAACACCAAAATCCTTGGCAAACCAAACCTGCAACAAATACTTTTCCATATAAAGTGAATCATATCAGCCTCAGCAATCTTAACCAAAGGTTCAGCTTCGACCCACTTAGTAAAGTAATCAACAGCCACCACCAAGAACTGCTTATTTCCTCTGGTTTTAACAAGTGGACCGACTATGTCAATTCCCCATCTAGCAAAAGGACAAGGCGAACATACAGTAAGCATATTTGTAGCCGGCGTATGAATTCTCCATCCATGTTTTTGACAAGAATCACATTTCCGAACTATTTCATCAGCATCATTCTTCATTGTAGGCCAGTAGAAACCAGCTCGTGCAACCTTTCGAGCGAGTGCCCTTGCTTCTGCATGCTCAGCACATCCTCCTTCATGTGTCTCCTTTAGAACCTTAATTCCCACTTCTTGGGATAAGCATCTTGCATCTGTAGGTAAAAAGGTTTTTCTATATAACACTCCATCAAGAATATAATAGAATCGAACCTATTTTTCCAACTTCTCGAGATCTTTTGTATGTCCTTCTTTTGCTCCACCTAAAAAATTCAACAAAGGAATTCTCCAATCGTGCTCTGCCATGTTAACATTCATTACTTCGTTTTCTTTTCCTACTCCCATAACAGTAATACTCCTCTGCGAACAATCTTGTAACGAACTCCCAATTTTTGATAGATAGTCTGCTTTCTGATTTTCACTTCGAGGTATCTGTTCGATCCGAAGTTTTTCGAACCTTTTTTCCATATCTCTTATCTTTTGCACATAAGAAATCATGCGATCTTCTTTGACTTCACATTGGTTTCGAAGCTGTTGAGCACCAATTGTGAATCTGATTTAACTATCACATCATCAGCTCCAGCCTATTCAGCTATTTTCAATCCCTGCAAAAAAAATTCATATTCCGCTTCATTGTTAGATGCCTTAAATTGAAATTTTATGACGAACTCTAACTCATCTTTCTCCGGGCTAATCAACAGTATCCCAGCTCCTTCTCCTTGATGGGATGATGATCCATCTACAAATACTTCCCATTCCTTTTTTTCTTGTATCCTGGTTGTCTCCTGGATAAAGTCTGTCAATGTTTGACCTTTAATAGCTGTTCACGGTTCATATTTTAAGTCGAACTGTCCCAACTCAATAGCCCACTTTACTAACCTTCCTGATGCATCCGACTTCCCCAACACAACACTTAAAGGATGGTTAGTTCGTACTATTATGACACCCCAAAAAATATGGTCTCAACCTTCTCGCCGTAGTGACTAGGGCGTAAGCGACCTTTTCTACTTCGGTATAGCGGACTTCGGCTCCATGGAGAACTTTACTAACAAAATATACAGGGAATTGTTTACCTTTTCACGAATCAGAACCGACCTGACTGATTCTCCCACTGCTAGATACACGATCATCGTACTTCCTTTAACGGGCTGTTTCACAAAGGAAGTAGAAGAAATGCCTTCAAATCCTCGAATGCTTTTTGACAATCTGCACCCCAACTGAACTGGCCATTCTTTCTTAAGATTCTGAAGAAAGGTAAACCCCTATCTGCCAGCCTTGATATGAACCTGCTCAAAGCAACAATACGACCAGTTAGTGTTTGTACCTCTTTTATAGTTCGAGGAGGTGACATCCCTTGTATAGCTTGAACTTTGTTGGGGTTGACTTCTATCCCTTTATCCGTAACCATATACCCCAAAAAATTTCCTGCTTTCACTCCAAACGAACACTTGGCTGGATTTAACCGCATCCCATGCTTTCGGATTGTTGCCATAGTTTCCCTCAAATCATCTGCATGTGTGTTCGCCTGTATGCTTTTCACTAACATATCATCAACATATGCTTCCATGTTACGACCTAATTGATGCTTAAACACCTCATCCACCATTCTCTGATAAGTAGCCCCAGCATTTTTCAATCCAAATGGCATAACCGTATAACAATATGTACCTGAGGAAGTAATAAAAGCTACATTGGGTTTGTCTTCCGGATGTAACATGATCTAATGATATCCTTGCGCCGCATCCATCATGCTGAGGAGTTCGCATCCCGCAGTTGAATCCACTAACTTATCAATCGTGGAAGAGGATAGTGATCCTTGGGAAGCCTTGTTCAAATCCCGAAAATCAATGCACATTCTCCACTTATTCCCTGGTTTCGGGACCAGTACATTGGCCACCATCGAGGGTACTGGATCTCTTCAATATGCCCAATTTCCAGTAACTTTTCGACTTCTCTCTTGATGATTTCATTCTGTTGATCTCCGAAATGTCTCAATTTCTGTTTAATTGGTCGAACATCAGGCTTGATGTTTAACTTATGAACTGCCACTTCCGG